>PVIC010004329.1:0-63221 GCA_004025085.1 Thryonomys swinderianus | reverse complement strand
TAGGGAGGAGGCGGGGCCTCGGGAGGAGGGTCCAAGGGAGGTGGGTCCTTGGGGGAGGCGGGGCCTCGGGAGGAGGGCGGAGCTGCCGTGCCCTGCCCTCGCCTAGCCTCAGCGCTCCCTCCTCCCCATCCCTGTGAACTTGCACGCGCGGGGGGCTCCCGCCTTTCTGAGGAGCCACCTGCCGGCCGGCACCGGGCCGCGTCCCCAGGGGTCGCCCGGCCTTCGCTTACCTACCCGGTGAGGGAGCGGCGGCAGCCCGGGGTGCACAGCTCACCCTGCCCGGACCCAGAGGAGCCACCAGCGCGGCGCCCAGGCGCAGCGGACGAAGGGACGGGACGGCGGCTGCCAAGGGCCAAAGCACATCCACCAGCCGGCGCTCGCGGACAGGCCAGGGAAGGTGCCGGCGCGGGCGGGTCGCGACCCGCTTTTACTGGGGCTCCCGCGCTGCCCTGTGCTGCGGCCGGTGGGCGCCGGCATTGCCATGAGCCAGGTCCGGGGGAGCCGGGGAACGGGGCCACTAACTGGGCTCACTCCACAGCTGGGGAGCGGCGGGCAGCCCCGGCGCGGGGGCTCTGGGGCCGCGAAGCTGAGAAAGACCATGATGGGCCCTGGAGGGAGGACACCGAACACTGCCCGGACCGCGATGGACGGAGGCGGGCGGGGCGTGGAGACGCACTTCGGAGGGTCGGGGCAGCAGCGCATCTCCGAGGTATCTCCGCGGCTCCCAAAGCCCCGCCTAACGCACGGACACAGCACGCGGCAGCCCTGCCTGACTGCCCGGAGGGGGCCCGTTTCCGAGTGGAGCCGGTCGGTTCTGACCCAAGTCTAGAACGCCTTTACTGGTGAGCCGGGAGCTCTGAGGTCAGACACAGGCGCTTTTTGGCCCCGTCGTGCTTAGGCCACCCTTCTCACCTAGGCTCTCAACAGTACTGAGACCTGAGGAAAAGCAGTTAAAAACTGAACCTTAGCCAGTATGCAGAATTAGGGAATGAGGCAGAAGTGTCATTGGTGCAGTACTCCAAAGCAAATTCAGGCAGACCGTTCCAGTGAAGGCCTGATTAAACAGAAGTGCACCTTTCTCAATTCACACATCTTTGAATTCTTTTCACGTAATTGCTGGACTACTTTTCTAAGTAACTACTTGTTAAGTTTCTTATCTCCAGGGTCTACCAGTGCCTGATACATACGTACACACACATTTGCTAGATAAATCATTATTGCTAGGTGTGGTGACACACACCTGTGGTCCCAGTGCTCAGGAGGCTGAGGCAGGCTGAGTTCAGTCTAAACAGTTTAGACTACATAATTGAGTTCAAGGCCAGTCAGAAATATACATGAGACCTTGTCTCAAAACAACAAAAAAGAAAAATTAACCAATTAAGACTCCTGGAGTTTCTCTACAGGTAACACTGAATGTGCTTTTTTATTGGTCAGGTTTTCAGGCAGTATGATTTTAAGAAACTATTCCAAAACGGACACACAAAACATGGGTTGATTCTCTTAACAGATGCATTGACAGAACTCTTACAAACATGTCTTTTATCTGCCTAAGTCTGTTCCAGGAACTTGAATGAATCATTAAAGTAGCAAAAACGATACAGAGTCAGGACTAGGGATTTAGCTCAAGCGGTATAGCGCCAATGTTGGACGCATAAGGGCCTGAGTTTGGTTGCCGGTACTGCAAGAAAAAAAAAAAAAGGCAAAACAGATTCAAAAGTAACTCACTGACCTGCTTTCTAATTCATAAATATAACATAATGTCAACTTATTAAGAAGCTATGCTTCCTAAGTTTTTTTTTTTTGAGTCAGGGTCTCGCTTTGTAGTTCAGGCTGGCCCTGAGCTATGTAGCCCAGGCAAGCCTTGAACTCAGCAATCCTCCTGCCTCTGCCTCCCGAGTGCTGGGATGACAGGCGTGAGCCACCATGCCCGGCTTGTTTTGTTTTTTAAATAGGGAATAAATCTCATTCCAACTGGAGAAGTTCAGAAGACTCTTCCGCCTTTGATCCTACCTAGGAAAGAAGGACTGACCGTTACCACCTGCTCCTCAGCTAGAATTCTGCATGGCCTCCTACTCTCACGAAGTCCTTCCACTCACCCTGACAGAGCAGCAGAAGGGGAGGGCGGAGACAGCAGCGGGGCAGGGCTGAAGCTTTTCACAGCAGGGACTGTTCCTGTGGAATGAAGCACAGATACCACAGCACTGTTTTATTAAGCATTGCATTAGGTTCACTCTCCAGGGACAAGGAGTCTTCGTCAGAGGGCACAGGAGTCCAAAGAGCCTCTTCAGATCTCATAGTGAACCACTGGCTCAGGTTCTTTAGTGGGGTCTCCACCTCGCTCCAAGTACAGATTATTATAAGGATATTGCTTCGGCCCCTAGGGAAGAAACCACAGGTCAGCAGGAACAACACACAGCCAGCCAAAGCCCGGCTGTCCCCTACTCTGAGCTAACAATCACGCAGGGAAAATGGGTATGCGGTAGCCCCTGGTCAGAAGCGGCTGGGCCGGAACACCACTTTTCTCTCCCATTAACCCCAAGGCAGAGGAAAAGCCTAAAATGTAACAACAGTGGTGCCTGCAGAGGCAGGGAGCAGCGACATGAGGGAGTAGGGGGAGTGAAAAGAGAATCAGAGTTAACGCTCTCCAAATGTGACAATGCGTCCATCCATCCTGCTCTCTCGGGTGGAGACAGACCAATCTCCTTTAAGTCACTCAGCCTCGAGTGCTTCCACCACCAAAGCAGCCTAGCAAATGAGGCGTGCAGGAGCAGCAGTGGGGGAAGCAGAGGAGACGCGGCTGGGACGTGCTGTCGGGGCTGCTGGCTGTACCAGCAAACAGCTGTCAGAGAACACAGCTCTTGGGGAGGAGAAAAGGGTGGCATGCTTTAGAACTGGAGAATGGAAGAGCCTGCGCTCCCGAGGCGAAGTCAGTGTTCACCCCAGCCCTGTGTGCATTCTTCAGCAAGGAGGCCCGGGGCTTGGCAAGAAGGCTCGTGTCAGTGCACACAGACCAGCTTCCTTCAGGACAGTATTATCTCTGCAGAGGTGGCGCTGGGCAGCCAACTGCAAACACAGCAGCTTTCCTGCCTGTGGTCCTCTGCTTCGAATCCTTCCCAGAGACTGTTCCCAGATTCATTTTCCTACGAACCTAACCTTCGTCACATTACTCTCCAATTCAAAAGCCGAAAATGGCTCTCTGCTGCTGGAGGCAGACCCAGTCCTCCCTGCACCACCAGCCCCTCGTACCATTCATACTTGGTACACAGCCACGGTGCATGAACGTGTAATAAACTCTAACATCACTGTGCCCTCACACCCAAAGCCCTCAGCTATACAATACCTGCCCCACCTAATTGTAACAACTCCCCTTGAAGGTTTTTTTTTTTTTTTAATAGAGACTTCCAAATTCAGATGCACATGAGAATTACCTGGGAAAGTTTTGAAAACACTGATTCTAAAATTCTACCACGGAACTATTGAATTAGGATCTCTAAAAAGTGGGCCTATGAATTTGAATTTTCAGCAGCTCTCAGGTGAACAAATGCATGTGGTTACCTAGCAACTATTTAATATACCTCTTCCTCTTTGGCTAAATGACTCTCCCTTCCCTTTTTTCCCCATTTGCCCTAAATGTTTTCTCTATCAAACACTTTTTTTTTTTTTTTTTTTTTGAGCAGGGTCTCACTTTGTAGTTGAGGCTGGCCCTGAGCTCACTGTGGAGCCCAGACAAGCCTCGAACTCAGCAATCCTCCTGCCTCTGCCTCCCGAGTGCCCAGCATTGTGGTGTGTGGTACTGATTGCTGGTGGGTGTGAGTCACCATGCCTGGTACTGTTGTATGTGGTTACCAGGATCAAACCAGGGACCTTGTGCTTGCCAGGCAGGTGCTGGAACCACTAAGATAAATCTCTGGCCCACCCAAACCCTATTTTTAGCACTTAGCATTAGCCCTACTTTCTGACAACAGTAGCTCACCTCACTTGTCAGATAGATTTGCTATATAAATATACACACATACATAAATACACTCAAACCAAACTCCGTTATCTGTTCACATGTTGTGCATGTCATTATCGAAATTTTAAGTTCCCTTAACACTACCAAGTATATTTTCCACATCCTTTACATTGTCCAGAACATAGCTAAGATGCGTAATTGCTTCTAGTACCCTACGGAAAGTGCCCTCACATGTCCAGCACAGGGTAAGGCTTCCGCCTTAGGCTCCTCACAGGACCACTCCCTAAAGTGGAGCAGGTAAGTATAACCCTCAGGTGGGAACTCAAAATGTGAGTAGCTGCTTGCATCCTCTCACTCCTCACCTAGCTCTGACCTGTGTCTCCGCATGCCCGCCTAAGCAGGGCTGGAGCAGTGCTCTAGGACTTACACCACACCGGTGGGAAGAGCCCTCTTTGCCTCTGTCTTACAACTCCAGGAAGCTGAGCTTGATGTTGACTATCCACTTCCCCATCACAGAGATTTAACTCTTCCAAGAAAGTGTATAAACAAATGTGCCCAAAGTCTGGGTATTTCGCTCAGTGGCACCACACCTGCCTGACAAGTATAAGATCCTGAGTTTGAGTCTCAGTACCCAAAAAGAAAAAAAAATTCTAACAAATGTATCTAGGGCAGCCCCTCTCAGATACTTACCACAGGCTGGTAGCAGGGGTACATCTCCCCTACCCAGAACATGAAAATCATGAAAGCCACGAAGCCGAAGAGCTGCTTACACATGATGTTCCAAGAAACAGGTGTGGGGGACGTGTCCACACGGGTTCTGATAAACATATCTAGGTGCCAGTGTATCTGAAGCAGAAAGGCAGCCAACTGTCACAAAATACTCTTCCTGCAAAAGGCAAGCAGGCAACCCAGCATGACCAGAGCTTGACACAGCATTCTACCGCCTAAGAGTGACAGTCTGAGACACATGACTAAATATGTCCTCTGTCTAAGCTCTGTTCACTAGAGACAGATCCATCATAAATTATATATCTTCCAAAGTATGGAGTTTAATTATTCCCAGAAGTCCTACTCTATGAGCCAAACGTGGAACTTCAAGTTTTATGTTACTAGACCATGTCTTTGAGCAGAAAAGCTTAGTGTTACTTGGACAGAAAAGTACCATTTCAACTAAAGAGAAGATTTCAGAAACAGACAAGGAATTGAAAATAAAGGTTAAACGAGTCATGGTTTTCTCACCGGTTCACCCCAGTTCAACCTCAGGTCTGGGTGATCCCATGCATACCATGGATCCCTCTCGTGCTGTGAGCGGTCAGGCAGCTTTGGGTAGTCACCATACCTGAAAAATGGCGAGAATTTTTAGAGTTCTCTGAGCAGTGTCAGACAGCCCAGAGTCTCCACAACTGATGAACCAAGTGACAAATGTAACTTCCACCTGAAGACAGAGATAGTAACTCTTAAGATCTCAAATTTTAGGGCCAGAGATTTAGCTCAGTGGTTCTAGTGCCTGCTAGCAAGCACAAAGTCCCTGGTTTGATCCCAGGTAACCACATACAAGAATACTGGGTGTAGTTACACCCACAAGCAATCAGTACCACATACCACAATGCTGGGCGTGGTGGCCCACGCCTGTCATCCCAGCACTCGGGAGGCAGAGGCAGGATTGCTGAGTTCGAGGCTGTCTCAAAAAAAAAATTCTACTTTCTAATCACAGAACTAATCAAAGAAGTCCAAATTGTCACTGAAAGGTCATGTCAAACTCTGAAAATTATATAAACTTTCTTGCTGAGGGTCGGTAATTAGAGCACTTGGGAAGTTAAGGCAGGAAGATTGTAAATTCAAGGCCAGCCTAACTACCCACGAAACTCAGGACTTTTTTTTGAGACAGGGTCTCGCTTTGTACTTCAGGCTGGCCCTGAGCTCACTACGTAGCTCAGGCAAGCCTCAAACTCAGCAACCCTCCTACCTCTGCTTCCTGAGTGCTGGGATGACAGTCTTGAGCCACCAAGCCTGGCATTTGTGGTATGTGGTACTGACTGCCAGTGGGCATGAGTCACCACACCTGGTATTGTTGTATGTAGTTATGGGGATCGAACTCAGGACCTTGCGCTTGCTTGGCAGGTGCTGGAACCACTGAGCTAAAACTCCGGCCTAATCCTCATAAATCTTAACAGACTGTTACCATGGTTGCTGCTGCCCACAGTGGCTTTTAAAAAAAGGAAATGATGACAATTAGACATATGTCACAGAAAATGATGGAAAACAAGAACTGTAGGTGCTGAAAACAAGACTGATGAATGATACTAGGACAGGAGAAGAAGGTGAAGGTAATCACACTACACACAAGTAATCATCAGTGTGTTTAGGGGGACACAGGGAAGATAAAATCAAATACAGAATCGGGGTTAATTGCTTAGTCTGCTTAATAGTCGCTACGATTTCTACAGTCCTAACAGAGAGGGGATGGGGTTAAAGAGAGACATACAGAGTAGTCCATCCACAAAAAAGATTCTCACGACAAGAGTCCAGCTCCAGCCTGGTCACGTGTTTGGATGACGCACCTGAGCCCAGCAGACGCTCAGTCTAATTGAAAGCGCTCTGGACGGAGTCTGGGAGGGTCCCTGCTATTTAGGAGTCCTCGGGGGAGGCATTAAAATCTCAGTCTCCTCATTGGAAAAAAAATAGCCTGAGCTATAGAGAAAATTGCGGTCTTCTCGACTGCAGCTGCTCACCCCGCTCCTGCCGCCTCCCTCCGCCAAGGAAAGCACCCACCCCGTGAGTCGGAGCGGCGCGCCCGCTCCCGCCCCGGGCTAGCATGCCGCCGGCCGCGCCCGCGCGCAGACCTCGCCGCCTCACCCGCTGCCGTCGTCCGGGTAAGGCTCGTAGTCCTCCACGCGCAGGTTATACTTCTTGGCGGCGGCCGCCCGCTCCTCTGGGGTTCTGGGGTAGGGGCCCGGCAGCATGTCCTTGGTGATGTGGGAGGCTGGGGGCGGAAGAGCGCCGGTCAGACAGTCCGCTGTGCAGGGGCCTGGGAGGCGTGAACGCGTCCGGGGCTGCGGAGGCCGGAGCCCAGGACTCCGGGACCCGCGCGGCCTTCGCCGGCCGAGAGACAGCCGTGGCTGGATCTACTACCCCCACCCCGACCCCCACCGCACACATCACACTTCAGCACCCTCTTCACACACTGAGGCTCTGCCCATTTCCGCGGACCTGTCCGTGCGCCCAGCGGCACCGCCCGCCGAGCTACGCTCTGCAGCCAGTGCACGCCCAAAGCCGCCACCCGGAGCCCCGCCATCTTGACCTTCACGACTCGTTCCGCGCGTGCGCAAGGCCGGGGACGGCGGCTGAGCGAGGCCAAACCTGCCCAGAAGTTCGAGGGGGGCCGGGAAATCTGCGGGGTTCGGTCCTGCAAAATGGAACTGAGGATCTCCTTGGAAGGTGGGTGGAACGGGGAGGTGCGCATGGCAGGAAGGAGAGAACACCAGGTTGGCCACTTTGATTTTACACGTTCTGCAGAGACTGGACTGCGTCATCTCAGCTAGACGGATGAGCCTCGCGCCCCAAGCGCGCACTAGTAAAATTTGCATTAATTTCTTCTCACGCGTTTGCCTCTTCACTCTCCTTCACTGGCGCTTCCTTCTTCCATCCACACACGTAGTTACAATTCAAACCCAGCCCTTAGGTTCGTTTTGTTTTGCTTCCTGTCTTCCAGACTGGCCCGTCTCCTTCCTTTAAATGCTTGGTGCAGTTGATAAATCAGACTTGGCTCGTCAGTTTCTGTCTGTGTTTCATCTGAGTGTCCCAGTCCCTTCGGCTCAGGAAGTGCGAACCCAGCCCTGTCAATCAGACGCAGCTCTACAGAAAAAGCCCAAAACCTCGGATTTCCCCGGACTAGGATGAATAAATAACATAGCGACCTGCATGCAGTTAACAAGCTCTGCAACCTAATTGAAGAATGGGAGACATTGTATTTGCATATGAATACTTTCACACAAGAGATTTGAATAATTCACGTTATAAATATGCACTGATTTCCAGAAACTTCAGGATTATCACTTTTTTGGACCTAAATCTTTTTTTGTTTTTCTTTCAGACAGGGTCTCCATGCATAGTTAAGTTGGCCTTTAAACTCGCTCTGTACTCCAGGAGTCTGACCTAGAACTCATGGCTATTTTCTTGCCTCAGCTTCACAAGTGCTGTACTTAGAGCTGTGTACCGTCACTCCTGATGTAAAATCCATTACTGTAGACATTCTCAACTATAAATCGGAGCAATATAAACAAATGTACTGCAAGTATGTAAACTTTGTAAAAAAAAAAAAAACAACTTTATTAGGAAGAGTAAAGTGAATATATCTTAATTAGACCAGCAACTTTCTTGTGAAAAATGAGTGTCACTAGCTGGATAATGTCAGAATAATTGGACAACATCTGCAGTCCACCAACAGTAAACTGTGATCTCATTTGGATCAAGAAAAAGAGTTGACCTTGCTTATTTATGTATTTATTTTTTATATTGGAATATTGCTTATATGTCATCCAAGTTCTCCGTTTTAAGTTTCTAATAAAGTGCTTTTTTAGTATACTTACAGTCCACAGTTCTGCAGCCATCATCGTTATAATTCTGAAACATTTTCATTACCCCTCAAAAGAAAGCTTGTAGCAACCACCAATCTATGTTCTGTCTCTATAGAATTTGCCTGCTGGGTTATTTTATATATGCATTATATGGCCTTTGTGTCTGTCTTCTTTTGCTTAGCTTAATGTTTTCAAAGTTTGTTCATGTTTTATTACATTTCATTACTTCATTCCTTATTAGGGCTCCAAGATATTCTATTATATAGATATATAATATTTATAAATTTATCGGTTAATGGACATTTCAATTGTTTGCACTTTGAATAATGTTTCTACACATTTTTATATAATTTTTCTGTGTGGATATGTTTTCAATTCTTGTGAATATACACTTCGAAGAGTGTATATTCACAAGTGCTGTACTTACAGCTGAGTCATTTAGTGACTATTTTCAACCTTTCTTTTCTTTTTTTTTTTTTTTTTTGCTTTTTGGAGACAGGGTCTCGCTTTGTAGTTCAGGCTGGCCCTGAGCTCACTATGGTGCCCAGGCAAGCCGCCGCGAACTCAGCAATCCTCTTGTCTCTGCCTCCCGAGTACTGGGATTACAGGCGTGAGCCACCACGCCCAGCATTATATGTGGTAACCGGGGATCGAACTCAGGTCCTTGCGCTTGCGAGGCAGGCGCCGGAACCACTGAGCTAACCCTCCGGCCCTATTTTCAACCTTTCCAGGGTTTCCCATATTGTCTTTCAAAGTGTCTACACCATGTACATTCTTGCTAGCAGTGTAACAGTGTTTGTTTCCTCACATCCTCACCAACACTTATGTGTCTTTTTTTAAAATTACAGTCATCTTAGTGGGTGTGGATGGTATCTGATTTAGCCCGTCTTTTTTTTTGAGACAGGGTCTCGCTTTGTAGTTCAGGCTGGCCCTGAGCTCACTATATAGCTCAGGCAAGCCTCAGACTCAGCAATCCTCCTGCCTCTGCCTCCTGAGTGCTGGGATGACAGGCCTGAGCCACCATGCCCAGAATTGTGGTATGTGGTTACCAGGGATCGAATTCAGGACCTTGCGCTTGCGAGGCAGGCACCAGAACCACAGAGCTAAATCTCCAGCCCAATATGTACCTCATTCTATCCTCTGATTGGATGTTTTTTTATTCTAAATGTAATCTTATTATAAGTCTATCCAGATTTCTCCATTTCTTCTTGACTCTTTTACAGTGGTTTGTTTCAATCTAGGAAGTTTTCCATTTCATCTAGATTCTCTATTTTATTGCCATATAATTGTTTATAGAATTACCTTATATAATACCTTTTAATTTTTGTAATGTGGATTATATTACCCCTTCCTTATTTCTTATTTTAGTAAGCTGAGTCTTCTCCAGTTCATTTATTTATTTATTTACTTACTCACTTACTTATTTATTTTGAGACAGGGTCTCGCTTTGTAGTTCAGGCTGGCCCTGAGCTCACTCTGTAGCCCAGGCAAGCCTCGAACTCAGCAATCCTCCTGCCTCTGCCTCCTGAGTGCTGGGATGACAGGCGTGAGCCCGGCACTGTGGTGTGTGGTATTGATGGCTGGTGGGCGTGAGTCTCCACACCCAGCATTGTATGTGGTTACCGGGGATCGAACTCAGGACATTGCGCTTGTGAGGCAGGTGCCGGAACCACTGAGCTAAATCTCCGGCCTCCAGTTTATTTTTAATTTCCAAGGTTATAAATATATATATATATATATAATTTTTTTTGAGACGGGGTCTCACTTTGTAGTTCAGACTAGCCCTGAGCTCACAATGTAGCCCAAGCAAGCCTCGAACTCAGCCATCCTCCTGCCTCTGCCTCCCGAGTGCTGGGTTTACAGGCGTGAGCCACCACGCCCGGCGATTGCTTTTAGCCTCCTGTTACAGCCTGCTGAGTAGCTGCTCGATCAAGCCCAGTTCTCTTGACTTTAAAAGAATTTAACTTGCCTTGTCTCTTTTTGCCTCGCCTTCAAAGCGGCCTTTATCGATCACGTAGCCTTGTGATAGTTGCGTTGCCTTCTGACTTCCTTCGGTAGGTCGAGTTGGCTTTTCCCCCTTCCGTGGGTGTCAAATATAACGCTGAACCACACCTGCCTCCTTCCTTGCCTCCTGTCCAGGCCGGGACGCGCAGTGGTTCAGCAGGAGGGACTGAAGTCCCGCGCCCGCTTCAGAAGCCGGGCCCGGGACTGAGGCTGCTGGCCACCAGCAGGGGGCGCGCCCAAGCCCCGGCGCTGCAGTTTCACGAGGCCCGCCGCTCTCTCTCTCGGCTCCTCTCTGTGGTTTCCGTGGTGCTTTGGCCCGGAATGGGCGGGGCGTCCGCTCCGGGTGGGATTGTCCCCAGCGGCAGCGATGGCGGCGGCGGCGGCGGCGGCCTCTGGCGCTGGAGAGGCCCGGGAGGAGGCTGAGGCGCCGGGCCCTGCCTGGGACTCGTCCCAGCTGCGCAGTTACCGGTTCCAGACTCGCCCCATCCCGCGTCTGAGCCAGAGCGACCCCCGGGCCGAGGAGCTCATCGAGAACGAGGTGAGGGCGGGGCCGCCGCCGGCGGGCGCGGGGAGTGGGGCGGGCGGCGGGGCGCGGCCGGGGCGGAGAGGACGCGACCGACCCGCCCCGAGGCCGGCGCGGCCGGGACGGAGGGGACGCGACCGGCGCGGGCCGCGCGAGACCACCCCGCGCGCGGGTTCCGCGCCGCGTCACCGGTGTCCCCCGCAGGAGCCCGTGGTGCTGACCGACACCAACCTCGTGTTCCCCGCCCTGAAGTGGGACCTGGAGTACCTGCGGGAGAACATCGGGAACGGGGACTTCTCCGTGTACAGTGCCGGCACCCACAGGTTTCTCTACTACGACGAGAAGAAGATGGCCAATTTCCAGAACTTTAAGCCCAGATCCAACAGGGAGGAGATGAAATTTCATGAGTTTGTCGAGAAACTGCAGGACATACAGCAGCGAGGAGGAGAAGAGAGGTACGCGCCCACATCTTGATTTTTCACTGAATTCTGGGCATACATTTTTAAGAGGACGGCAGTTGGGTGAGCAGGATTGATATGCCTCCACGTGAACTTGTGCAGAATGAATAGGCTACTCTTCCACTAAATGGTGAAGTCTTTGGTTAATTAATTCGCAGTCAAAGATTGCTAGGCTTTTTGATTTTCCATAAGACCCACCAAGGAGGGATTTTATGGGGTTTTTTGGGTTTTTTTTTTTTTTGAGACAGGGTCTCGCTTTGTAGTTCACGTTGGCCCTGAGCTCACTATGTAGCCCAGGCAAGCCTCAAACTCAGCAGTCCTCCTGCCTCTGCCTCCCAAGTGTTGGGATTACAGGCGTGAGCCAGCACGCCCAGCACTGTGGTGTGTGGTTACCAGGAATCAAACTCAGGACCTTGTGCTTGCCAGGCACATGCCGGAACCACTGAGCTAAATCCCTGGTGGTTACTGTTTTGTAAAATCTTTGGAGTTGTAAGGTCAGGTACATATTTCAGATTGGGGGAAGGTTATGTGTTTCAGGCTGGCCTTGAACTCTCTGGGTAACCCAAGCTGGCCTTAAACTTTGAGCAGTTCTCCTGTCTGAGATTCCTGAGTGTTGGGACTGTAGATGTGTCTTGCCTTGCTTGACTCAATTTGGAGCGGAGGGGCAGTACTAGGGATCGAACTCAGGACCTTGTGCTTGCCAAGCAGGTACAGTGCCCCTGAGCTATATCCACAGCCTTCTCAGATTTTTTTTTAAACAACGAATTTTTAAAATTTCTTTATTTAGTTTTTTTGGTACTGGGGATCAAATTCAGGACCTTTTGCTTTCCAGGGAAGCGTCAGAACCACTGAGCTAAATCTGTGGCTCAAATGTTTTTTCAGAAGAGCCTGGAAACCAAACAGTAAATGTCTGTCATTGAATTTAGCTCCAAACTTGGCAGTGTGCAGCCTTTGTCCTAGAGTGTTGGGGTGGTGGGATCAGTTTAAACTGAGCAACTGTATAGTTCGTTGTGATTTGGCTTAAAGGATATTAGGATCTTCTAGTTGAGGGAAGATGAGATTAGTTTGGAAGTAGGGCTGCCCGTGGAAAGATGATTCTTCTTTTTGCTTTTAGCCCTGCTTATGAAGGCAGCCCTGTGTAGGTCCCAGACAACATTCACTCCCACACTGCAGTGTCACCTCTGGGGAACTGCTTTCGCAGAGTGCTTTGGATTCATGTTTGGAAAGTGTCCCTAACTCTTTCCAAGTTAAGTGTAAAATTTTTGTGTAAACATAAATATTATAATCTGTAGGGAGAGTCCCACTGGTTCATTCAAGTCTTCAGGATTCCATGTAGCTACTGTTTACAATTTAACCAAGATTCCTTTTTATTTATTTATTTATTTGAGACAGGGTCTCGCTTTGTAGTTCAGGCTGGCTCTGAGCTCACTATGTAGCCCACGCAAGCCGCCGCAAACTCAGCAACCCTCCTGTCTCTGCCCCCCGAGTGCGGGGATTACAGGCGTGAGCCACCATGCCCGGCACTGTGGTATGTGGTATTGATTGCTGGTGGGCGTGAGTCACCACGCCCAGCATTCTATGTGGTTTCCGAACTCAGGACCTTGCATTTGCGAGGCACGAGCTGGAACCACTGAGCTAAATCTCCGGCCCAAACCAAGATTTCTAATAATATTACCTACAGTTACCATTTTAGGCAGTGAGATTCCATTGAGTCTTTTGAAGTAAAGTTCTTAGGGCTGTTTTTTGGGTTTTTTTTTTTTTTTTTTTTTTTTTTTTTTTTTTTTTTTTTTTTTTTTTTTTTTTTTTTTTTTTTTTTTTCTGAGACAGGGTCTTGCTTTGTAGTTCAGGCTGGCTCACTATGGAGCCCAGGCGAGCCTGGAACTCGGCAATCCTCCTGCCTCTGCCTCCCGAGTGCTGGGATCGCAGGCGGGAGCCACCACGCCCAGCAGGACATTTCATTTTAAACAGGTATGGAAGAACAAGTCCTCCACAGACCAGCTTTGGTGCGTGAGTGGGTTACAGGCTATGACAGTGGCCATCGAAAGAGGTGGTCACGCCTTGAGCGTCAGGAGCAAGGCTAGCTCATTCTTCTAGGCTTTCTGTGGATAGTCTTCCAGGAAACTGTGACATTGCATGGTGGTCCTGTTGGTACGAACATTTTTACGAGGAAGTCTGGCTTCTTAAAGGTTCCATCCTGTGACCTAGAAGGATGAGGATCACTACTTTGGAAGCTGGGTATTGAATAGAGTTTAAGGAGAGATAAGAATTCAGTTTTCAAATGCTGGGCGTGGTGGCTCACGCCTGTAATCCCAGCACTCGGGAGGCAGAGACGGGAGGATTGCTGAGCTCGTGGCAGCTTGCCTGGGCACCATAGTGAGCTCAGGGCCAGCCTGAACTACAAAGCGAGACCCTGTCTCCAAAAAGCAAAAAAAAAAAAAAAAAAAAAGAATTCAGTTTTCACCTGGACATGGTGGTACCTGCCTGTAATTCCAGCACTCTGGAGCCAGAGGCCCTGAACCGCATGGCAAGACCTGTCTCAAAAATGGAAAAGAAAAGTTCAGTCCTGAGGTGGGGATTATGGTGCTTCTGCAGTCCCTGCGACAAGGGAGGCTGAGGTAGAAGATCAGCACTGGCCTGGGCATCACAGTGTGATCCTGTCTCAGAAAAAGTCAGTTTTCTGAGAATTCATGTTGGTTATGATTTACATGCGAGTAGTTTTCTACAAGAGATGCTGATACGGATTTGAGTTTGTGTTTCCAGATGTGAAGAGCTCATGCCACCTGCTGTGTGTGTGTGTGTGTGTGTGTGTGTGCACTGATAGAATTTTCTTCTTGGGGAATGTAGGTTGTATCTACAGCAAACCCTCAATGATACCGTGGGCAGGAAAATTGTCATGGATTTCTTGGGTTTTAACTGGAACTGGATTAACAAGCAACAGGGAAAGCGTGGCTGGGGACAACTGACCTCTAACCTGTTGCTCATTGGCATGGAAGGTAAGAAATCTTTCAGAAAGCACCATGGGTTAGAGTCATACAGACTTGATTTCCAGTTTTGTCTCCATCACTTGTTAGCTTTATGACTCTGAATGGGTCACTGGGCTTTTCTAAGTGTCATCTTCCTCCTCTGCAGAAGAGACATGATAACAGCTCACATAGTACTGAGGATGAAATGAAATAGTGTGTGTTTAGCTAGTTTCGTGCCCCTCGGCTGTGTGAGTGCATATGTTGAGACACGGGCCTCTTTGAAATGCTGCTGCTCTTTGTTGTGTCTGTCTCTATTCAAAAATTTTCATCACTGGTTAAAAAAGGGAAAACTTATAGATTCAACCTTTTCTTTTATGTAGGTAATATATTTATGGGTTCAGAATTCACAAGGTTTAAGTAGGTATGTAGCTCTAAGTCTGTCTTCCACCTTTTACCTCCCAGCTTCCCAGCTCCTTTCCTTAGAGGGGTACACGTTACTGCTTTTTTTTTCTTGCTAAAAAATATTATGTACACACAAGCCAAATAGATGAATGGGATCTTCTGGGTTTTGTTTCCTTTTGGATAACAAGAAAAAAATTTTAAATTCCACTCAAGAGAAGGAAAACTATGGATGAGGCAGAGTCATTGTCCTTTCTTATTTTCAGCACTAGTTCATGGCAGGCTCCTGATAGGCACTTAGTCAATTGTAACTAGATTTGGTTGAGCAAGAGAGGAGAGTGAGTGAGTGTGTCATTCACTGTTGCACTCTGAAATCTCTTCGATTGCTCATTCTTCAGATTTGGATTCTTCGCTGCTGGTATTAATAGTTTTCCAGCAGGGTAGACCAGGACTTGACCTTTACCTGCCTCTTGGCAGCCAGCTCTTGGCTGGCCTGCCAGGAAGGGGCCACTTCGGGTTTCCTTGGCTCCGACTTTTCCTGCTGCCGTCCTTTCTTATAGCAGAAGAGTGGTTCCTTCGGGTAGAAGTTCAGAACAACTCCCTTCTGAAGGTGCACACGCACTCGTAGCACTCACGACGGAGGCTTGCTCGGTCGCCCCTCTCCAGGCAGGAGTTTTCCAAACTGTATGTGCTGCAGAAGTGCGCAGAGGACACAGATGTGGCCTCGATGACACTGAATTGAGGTGGAGCATATTCTAGGGTAGAACTAATTCAAGGTAGCATTTAAATAATACGTTAAATGGTGTTTAATTTTACAACAGTCTCTTTACAATATAAGCTTCCCCTCAAGTGAGAGTCAGCAGCTCTAGTGAGTCCCCATGTTGCTTTGAGGTTTTGGTTTGTTTTTTGGTTTTTGTTGTTGTTGTTGTTTTTGGTATCAGGGATCAAACTTGGGACCTTGCATTTGCGAGCGGGCACTGGAACCAGACCTGGAACCCTGGCCCTCCCATGTTGCTTTGAGACTCGTATCCCATGGTGTGGTGATGTGGGAACAAAAGCTGTGGCTCGTGGGCTCCAGAAGAGCTACACAAAATAAGGACGTATTGGTCTAAGTTTACATAACTGGTCAACTCCTCAGAGAAGATCACTCATGCGTTGTTGTTAGTAGTCATTTCAGCCCTTTGTGCTCTGCTCACCTTGAATTCTTACCACAGTCGAGAAAAGTGTGAGCATGCGCAGTATCTTCCCTGCCAGAGTTGCATCCATCCTGTGTGCTCTTGATTCCAGTCAGCGCACCAGCCGTCATTTGGGAGAGCCTGTTGGGCTTTGCCAGCTGGCCATGGACCCTGCTCAGTGACGGTTGCTACACTCCCGCCCATAAAAGTGCATCATGTAAGCCAGGTGTAGTAATGCGTGCCTGAAACCCCAGCTCTTAGGCGGGCTGAGGCAGGAAGATCACTGTGCGCTTGAGCCCATCCTGAACTACAGAGCAGGACCTTGTCCCAAAAAAAAAAAAAACACACAGTATCAGGCCGGAGATTTAGCTCAGTGGTTCCGGCGCCTGCCTCACAAGCTTAAGGTCCTGAGTTCGATCCCTGGCAACCACATAAAATTGCTGGGGGTGGTGACTCACACCCAGCTCACCAGCCATCAATACCACATACCACAGTGCCGGGCGGGGTGGCTCACGCCTGTCATCCCAGCACTCGGGAGGCAGAGGCAGGAGGATTGCTGAGCTCGAGGCTTGCCTGGGCTCCATAGTGAGCTCAGGACCAGCCTGAACTACAAAGCGAGACCCTGTCTCGAAAAAACCCACAGTAACACTTAATTTGCTAGGAGTTGTGATTGTAGTATCTCTGATTTTCCCTGAAATTTGACTTGAAACCCTCCGCCGGGAGGGCGGGCTGACTTTCCTCCCCGGGCCGGTCGCCCTGTGCCGTGGAACCTCTGCTTTGGATAAAGAAGAGTGTTTCTCTCTGTAGGGAATGTGACGCCTGCTCACTATGATGAACAGCAGAACTTCTTTGCGCAGATAAAAGGCCACAAGCGGTGCATCTTATTCCCGCCGGACCAGTTTGAGTGCCTCTACCCATACCCTGTCCATCACCCCTGTGACAGGCAGAGCCAGGTGAGCTGCGCGGCAGGAGGGGTGTGGAGCCGCAAGCTCTCCCAGTGCCTTTGAGAACAGCGGCGGGAATGTTGTTCTCCTGCCCCATGGGGACAGGGCAGGTTTGGAGTATGGGTTTGTTGCCTTATAGTAGGCAGATCGAAAGGATAATTTCACAGTGTAGTTTGCATGTTCCAGGCTCCTCATTGGTCCTCAGTTGTTTTTAAGTGTAAATAGCACATAGAGCTACTTTTCAGGAGCAGTCTTATCGCTGATACTGAGGAGATATCAGGTTACTCTGGTTTACAAGTTCATGAACAATATATTTTCCTCCATTGGACTTACTGGTTACTTTCTCTTGTCATGTATGCTGTTTCTTCTTGATATGGGGAAAGATAAATAGAGGTACATCGTTTTTTATTTCCTAGACTTAAGCGAGGCACATGGTTATCTTCATGGCCAACAAAAAGCATCGTCTCCTTCCTTATAAATCTCACGATTAGCGTTCGTTTTGGGAGGAAAGTTTCTGAAGCTTTGGGAGATGGATGAGTTCTGAGTTCTCATATCTTCAGGGCATCGAGTAGTCCTCAGATAGCAGCTCCACAGGAACCTTCGACTGTATCATTTAACACTTAGGCCTGGACTATCGTATGTTTCTTTTAAAATACACGGTAACTAGCACATGGTTGTTTTGGTAACAATCTAGTGATTGCTTTTTTTTCTTTTTCTTGAACCTTAGGTGGACTTTGACAATCCTGACTACGAGAGATTCCCCAATTTCCAAAACGTGGTTGGTTATGAAACAGTGGTTGGCCCTGGTGATGTTCTTTACATCCCAATGTACTGGTGAGGAAGCAGCTAGGGAAGCCCTTGGGGAACTTTCTCACTCCCTGCAAAGCTGCTTCTGTGTCCCTTCTGAGTTGTGTCAGGTTTGCTAACGTGTACGGGAAGGTCAGCGTTCGGCTGTCCGCGTTCTGACTGCGAGGAAAGTGATAACCCTGTCTCTGAGAAAGGAGGACAGTCCTCAAACCCAGCAGATCCCAGAGATGCGTGGCTGTCTTTGCCTTTCGTTATTTGAAAACAACACTGCTGCCTGTAGCCCAGTGTGTTTTACGTGATGAGCATAATGATGCCTGTGTTCACTGTCTCCCTTCACCCTGCTTAGTTTCCTATCCCTTCCTGCGAGAAGTCACCCGCAGCCTGTTCTGTGTCCTCGCAGGTGGCATCACATAGAATCATTACTCAACGGGGGCATTACCATCACTGTGAACTTCTGGTACAAGGTGAATGACTGTGTCCTCTTGTTTTTTGGGACGGGGGCTGGATGAGGTCAGTGTAGCGAAGGCTTTGGCCGAGTCAGGGCCGTTAGCCATCGCTGAAGGTGATGCCAGAGTCCCTGGGGAGCTGAAGAAGGAAAGCACTGAGTCAGCTCCTTAGAAGGGAAAATGGTGCCTGGAACGGCGGGGTGACACCGAATCCTGCTCTGAAGGTATTTCCTGAACTTCTGCTTCCCTTGTAGGGGGCTCCCACGCCTAAGAGAATTGAATATCCTCTCAAAGCTCATCAGAAAGTGGCCATAATGAGAAACATTGAGAAAATGCTTGGGGAGGCCTTGGGGAACCCGCAAGAGGTACGTCAGGGCTGGCGTGGCACCTTCTCTACCTCCCTTGTCCCCTCTCCCTGTCGAGGTTATGGGTGTGTTAGGAAATCCGGCTTTCTGGTGAGAGCTGGGCTTGACTGGCGGATCGGTTGTAGTCTGTTCCGTGCTAGTAGTCATGTCCCCATGGGCTTGTGTGCCAGCCGGGGCCTGGGGCTCTTCTGGGAGGGGGAGCGCGCAGCGAAGTGTCTCCTGTGCTCTCTCCCATCTGGAACAGGGCCGCTCCAGGTAGGGTTAAGACCTGCTTCCCGCCCAGGTGCAGCCCTGGGCCACTGGGTAGATGGGAGATTTGTATTTGAAACGCTCCTGCCTCCTCCTCGGTAGCTCAGCACCCTCAGGTGCCTCTCAGGGTGCGAGACGGCACCAGGCCCAATTGCAGGTGGCCTTTCGTTGAGGCCGTAGAAGCACTTGCCATCCTCAGGAGCATCGGAAACGTGCAGACGACACGCTGTCGGGGGTGAGGGCCACTCACTTCCACTGACCACCTGACTCTGGCGCCCCTTGCACACCGACGGCACTTGGAGGCGGGAGGTAGTTCAGGACGCAACCTCCACTGTCCAGCCCACAAAGCAAGGGCCATGCTCCGGAGCGCTGGGTTGGCCTCAGGAGGAGCGTTGGTTAGAGGGTTCACAAGATTGAGTGAAAGCTTTGTGTCTGCCCTTGGCTGGACTTTGAATGCCTCTAGGTACATCAGGGTCCGCTCCAGGACAGGGAACAGGCCGTTCTGAGCGGCCCTCTTGTCTCTTCCCAGGTGGGGCCCTTGTTGAACACAATGATCAAGGGCCGATACAACTAGCCTGCCGGGAGCCGAGGCCTCCTGCCAGGTGACTGCTGTCCCGTCCACTCGGCCTCGTCAATGAGGACAGGACACTCCAAGCACTAGTACTGCACGCTGCACTTCAAGGACTGGACTCTTGCCATGGCCCTGGGGCAGGCGTTGGGGCGAGGCTGAGTGGTGACACTCCGCGCTCACTCAGAGGAGCCCGTCCTCCTTGTCTCTGCCCCTGAAGTCCTGCGCTCGGCGTGTGGAGTCCCAGCTTCTGGTTGTCATCATGTCTGTGTGTGTTGTCTTGTCAACCTTTGGGTGTGTGTGCGTGCACACACATGTATGTGTTCGTTCCTTGTTCTCTCCTTCAGGGTCAGGCTGTCACTTCTGTCTCCTGCAGCCGCAGTGCCTCAGCCTGAGAGGGAGATGTTTTTGGGTGCCCACTACATCTGAGCTGCGGGGCCACAGCAAGCCTAACCATCAGGGCAGGGCACCCTGTGCAGAGCCAGGCGCCAGGCCGGGCGGGAGCGGCTGCACGGGCTCTGATGAGGAGATCGCAGAGCCTCGCCTTTGAGCGCCTAGAGGTCCTTCCTGTGGGGGA
Organism: Thryonomys swinderianus; assembly: GCA_004025085.1. Lineage (NCBI taxonomy): Eukaryota > Metazoa > Chordata > Mammalia > Rodentia > Thryonomyidae > Thryonomys > Thryonomys swinderianus. The sequence goes on along the minus strand of PVIC010004329.1, from coordinate 43,211 downwards.
GAGTTAGCTAGGGCTCAGTCCGGACCTACCCACCCAAGCCATACAGAGGGAGGAACCTTAGGACACAGGAACCGAGGATTGTGCCTATTTTCCAGATTAGAAAAACGGTCAATACCAGGTCCTGCCCGAGTGCTAGGTAACAAGGAAGTTCCCTTAGCTGCGGCTCCTCTAGGCTCTGGGAGTGCAAGCCTTTGTGGGTGTGTGCAGTTGTATCTGTGTGTCCACACTGGCCAGCCTCCCTGCTCTCCAGGTTCTCCACTGCTTGCCTCATCTAGTGTGACAGTGTCGTGTGAGCTCCGGAGATACTGCCTGGCTTAGCCTAGCTCTTAAGGTCAGATTTCAGCCACCGTCGATCGGTCAGGCCCAGAGCAGTCTCCCTGAGGCCGACTGGCCGGGGCCTCCGGCCCCTGCGCTCCTGTCTGAGCCGTGTCCCCCGCCCCGGCCGAGCTCGCTGGCTGAGTGGGTGAGACGGGGCCCAGCTTGGGCAGCTATCTCACCACTTCTCACCCACCGCAGGGCAAGGGCAGAGGTGCAGCCCCGCCTCTCACAGCCAGCGCCTCCGTGCAGTGCCGTTACGGGACGCCCTGGAGGCCGCTGGGAGGACGTGGAAGGAGAATTCTCTTTTCCATTCGTTACTACTAGGGAACCGTCCTCGGGGCTGCAGCTCAGAGCTGGGCCGATGGCTTTTGGACAGCACAAGCGGCTGTCCCACCTGCTCGGCGGGAGCCTGCCCTTGGAGTTGGGCCGAGTGGCGGCCCCGTCCCTGCTCGCCCCAAACCCTCCGTGCTTCAGAAGGGAAGAGGAGGCTGGAGGTCTGGGCCTTTTCCCATCCACTTTTTTCCTCAAAGGTTCACTTGCAGCGTCTGAGCTGCGGCTCTCCTGAAGCTCAGTTTACAGTGCCCTGACGGACTGAGATTTGTGTGTGGGTGTGTGCACCTGCGTATGGACTTTGGGGAGGTGTGTTTATTAACCCCCGTTCCGGGCTTCTCTGGTACAGTGTGGGTGTGCAGACGTGGTCCCTTCTCAAGTATGGCTCTTTCAAATACAGCCAACGCTGGGAAATGTGATTGCAGTGAACTCCATGCCTCCATCTCTCTTGGGAAAGAGAAGCACAGCAAAGAGAACAAGGTAGACGGAGGATGAACTTGGCCACAGTGACACTTGGAAAGAACAGATTTTTTTTTTTTTTTTTTTGGTACAAGGCGTTGAACTTACAACCTTGCCCTTTGAAGGCGGGCAACAGTGTCGCTGTGCTAAATCCCCAGCCGTAAGAACAGGGGTTTTCTTTATTCTCAGCATATCTTCTGCACTCCCGGCTCAGCCCTCCAGGATGCAGGCGCTCTGCACCAAGGAGCTGGGTACCACTTGGCCCGTAAAGGTGGATGTGGCTAAGGGAAGGAGGGCAGGAGGCTAGCGAACCTCCTCAGAATGGATCCGGCCCTTTAGGTAAAAGAATGGCCACCCTGGTTTTTAGGCAGCTACAAGGTAGGTATTCTCATTTCACATAGCAAGACATGGGCTCACAGAGACTTAAGTGATCAGCCGGTCAAGATCCAAACCTAGTACTGTTCGGCTGCAAAGCCCCACTTCCTTCCCAGACGGTTGCTTCCCCTACTTCCCTCCCTCCCGAGACCACAGATCCTCCGGGGCCTCGCCCACACCCACGGGCACTGTCTACAGGGATTCAGCCCAGGAGGCTGCAGAAGGTTCAGCTTCGGGTGAGAGCCGTTCTGGCTCCAGCCTAGACATCCAGAGATGTGTCTGCCTGGGAAGCGCGGGAGGCCTGAGGCCGGCACCTAGTGCACTACTGCGCCCCTGCGACAGGCCCAGGCTCTCGCAGCACACTTCTGCAGCAGAAGACTGAAACTAGTTGGAGGTGAGCCCTAATACTTTTTTTTTTTTTGAGCTAGAGCCTCACTATGTAGCCCAGGCTGGCCTTAAACTAGGAGCAATCCGATCCTGCCTCAGCCTCCTGTGCGCTGGGGTTCTGCGGCACGCCACCGTGCCCAGCAGGGTTCTGGACTATTGCTCTGCTGCCAGAGAGAGCTGGCAGTCCTTCCTTGGCTGTGCAGTCTCACATCCTGCCTGTGGCTGAGGGAAAGTTGGTGCAGCTTGCTCACCCCGGATCCTGGCTGGCAGCGTGCGGTACAGCCCCGCACCAAGGCAAGGTGGGAACTCGGGCCTGTCTAAAGGTCCCACTGCAAGCTTCTGTTTTCACACCCCAGGTACAGAGGAAACTATTTGGTAAAGTCAAATATTTGCTGAAGGGGGTGTACGGGGTGGAGGAGGGGCTGTTCTGGGCATTGGTTGAGCAGATGCCTGGGACGCCTGGGGGAGACCAGCTTCCCCTGCAAATCAGAGCTCTAAATTACAAGGTTTTTACCAACGAGAACAGTTGGGGGAAGTCGTCTGCTCTCATTTGCGTAATGGTTTCTGTCACTGGTGATTAGACACAGGATGAAGGAAAAGGAATTTGACAATTAGGGATGAGCGGTCATCAATCTGAGTCTGTTAGGAGGGAATGGATTCCTGACGGTGGGCCGGCCCGGACGGAGGCTGGCTCCTCCCCAGAGTACTGGAAGGTAGGCCCTTTCAGCGTCTCCACAAGCGGGTAGAGCTTGATTTCTAAACAAAGACACAAGTCCCCAGCCCGAGGTAGGTGCAGGAACAGGCTACTGGGCGTGTGCCAGCGAAGAAAGGTGTCACGTCTACAAGCCTCAGGCAGGGCCGCCGTTGGGAGAAGTGTTTCTGTAGTGACACTTCTGGTCCTGCCCTCGCGGTGTGGTAAGTCTGCGTCTCGTTCATCACTAGGGTGTGAGGGAGCCTGGTCCTCGGCAGACCCGGGAGCTCCCGGCGGCTTGGGCAGAGAGGGGGCGCCCACCGCCTCCGTCTTGAGTACCCTGTGGGCGGTTAGGCACCTGGACCGGGAGAAGTTAGGTGGCACCTCTTGCCCTCGCCAGGCTCCTGGAGCCCTCGGGTCTCGGGGACTTCAAGCTCCCAGCAGCGCTTGGGCCGTGTCTCCTGCGCCCGACAGCAGCAGCTGTGTGCACAGCGCTGAGCCCCGAGGCCGAGGGCTGGCCCGGTGGTCAAACGAGTGAGATGTGGAGGATTCCGACCTGAGTCTTCGGGTCTTCGAGGTGCCGTCCCTCTCGCATCTCCCCGATCCCTTCAGACTTCAAGGACGATACTAGCTTGCACCGAGTGGCACTTGTTCCTTCGTTTGGCGGCTTGTTTACAGAAGGCTCCTTAGGCTCCCTGGAGAATGGGGGTGGGGTCGTGCCGGTGGGACGGTGGGGGCTGTCTCCGCGGCTTGTTCCTTCCCTGAGGGTGTTTCCCCCTCTGGATTCTGGCGCAGAACTTAGGTGCGCAGCTTGCCCCAGGCGGGATGGGTAGTGGCGTTCCGGGGGTGAGCGGCTCCTGCTGTTGTGAGGCTCTGCCCTCGAGTGCGTGCTGCCCCTGCGAGGGAGCCGCCCGGGCCTCTCCTCGTCCTGTCCCCTGGGCGGGTCCAGATGTGCAGCTTCCCTTTCTGCACGTCCCTGTCCGGGCTTTCCAGTGGCCTCTCCGCCAAGCTCCGTTTCACTCAGCCCTCCCCTTGGCAGTGCCAGGCCGCACGTGTCTGGACAGAGGCTGCGCGGCCGTAGCAGTCCTCTCCTGTGCGCACCTGTGCCCCGCTCCGTCCTCTGCGCTGTCCGCTCTGCCTCCTTCCTGTTCCTGTCAGGCTGCGCGCCCCGGGTCAGTGTGTCCACGCTGGTGCCGCTTCCAGGTTCTCTAGCCAGTTGTGTGTCATCTGCGCAGGACCTGGGGTCCTGAGCGGGGCCCTGCCGAGCACACGCAAGCAGCCTCCGGGCCGGGGGCCTGTGATCACTGAGTCAGGGAAGGAACCTCGGGAGTCGCGGGGAACCGGAAACCAAGGGGTAGAAGGCTGGCCGGGGACTCCACAGAGGGCGCCAGGCTTGGTGAGCCAGGACGGAGCGGGGTCTACGGCCGTGTCTGTGCCTTCGGGCCCAGCGCTCACGGTTGGGGTGTTGTGTGAGCATCTAACCTCGGAGGCGCTGGGCTCAGCGTTATCCAGTTGGCTGGTCCCCACAGTCTAGCGGGTGCCCCAAGGGAAGCCCTGTCCCCAGGAGTCTAGCGCCGGGCTGCGGGGTTGGGGGCAGGGCCAGCGCAGAGGGACCCGGTGGTCGGCCCCCTCCGGACAGCGTTCTGCAGGAGCGTGATGAGAACTGGGTCCCGGAGTGGGAGATGGCTCCTCGTCTCTGAAATCTGGCCTCACAGTCTGGAAACAGAATGTGCCCTTTGGTTTTCTATGGAAAACGGTTTAGTGTACGGTCTTAAAGCGTGAATTTTGGAGGTGAGCAGCAGTTCAGATTTCTACCGTTGCCACTTCCAAAGGTTGCCCTAGGAGAGACCAGCGGCGCAGTGGGGTCTGCCCTTGCCTGCTTACCGAGCTTCCCGGAGTTTCCTGAGCTGTGAGGGCGTGCGGAGACAGGACAGTGATGTTGCAGCCACCTCGGGGCTGGATTCGCGGGCCAGTGTGTGAAGCTTTAGCGCAGCTGCCGGCAGGTCCCTAGTAAGTGGCTGTGCTGGGAGTGGCGGCTGTTTACTGTGCGGCTCCCTCGGAAGCGAGGTCTCGGTGAGGTCTAAACAGACTCCAGCGCGCCTTTGCCTTTAGAGGAGGCGCCGGAGGACAAGGTGAGGCGACCCGGAGCGGACGGCTTCGCCGAGGAGTGAGGAGCGCCTGAGGCCTCTGCTACCTGGTCCCCGGACTCTCGTCGCCACCGCGCCCTGCGCTGGCCAGGAGCTGTCCCTGGGTGACGGGCTCGTGCTCCGCTTCCCAGAGAAGCCGCCGCCGCCGCGCTCCAAAAGACCCTGGCCCTTCTCGGGGAAGGACCGGCCCTCCCCGGGCGCCGGACTCGCGCGAGCGCCGTCCCCGCTGCCCTCCCTGGGGAGTGACCTTCCAGAGTCCCTTCGGATGGCGGGTCTGGCCCTCTGCTTCCCTGCAGTCCGTGCCCCTCAGTCTGTTACAAGTGGCCCAGGTTGATGCCGGAGAGCGTCGAGGGGGACGCGAGTGAGACAGTAACTACCGGCTCCCGCCACGGCGCTGCCGGCCCAGCGGGAGGGAGCGGGCGGCGAGTCCGGGGTGTGTCCGTCCAGCAGCCCACAGGAGGGGCCGCTGTCTGAGGTGACACCTGGAAGAGGCAGGGTTGTTGCTCAGGGATTAGGCAGAAGCAGAAGGTGGGTTTTTCCCTGGCTTCTCTTTCTTCCAGTCCAAAGATAGGCCGCTCTGTGTTTGAGGGCTCTGTGTGCCTCCCCAGGGAAGGGGCCAGATGACAGATCCCGAAAAGAAGTTACTAGTTGCAGAAATCTTCGAAAATCAACTTGGCTGGTAATCCACACTGACCGTGGAGTGCAGGCAGACGCCTCATTGGCAGCCAGCCCACGGTCCTTCGCACTCTGCCCGGGGCTTGGACCTTATTGGAGGGTTGAGTCCACTTACTCAGACTTCGGCCTGAGGTGTAGAGTGGCGGCGGGAATTCTTGGGGCCTTTGATCCGGCTGATTGTAGGAGCTGTCTCCTCCCTAGGCACCTCCTTCGTCTGCATTATGAACCGTTTTGCTGTGTTTGCTCAAGACTTACTCACTTGGTCCCTGACCTAGTCCTGTTTGCTCCTGAATGAAATCTGATGTATGTCCAGCCCTGTTTTTATTCTGTGGAATACAGTGTATAGTGCAAAGTAGGGTAGTGGCTGAGAAAACTCTACACAGCAGATCTGCCATTCCATGTGACCTCGAGCAAAAGACAGAACTGCCTGGAACTCAAGTTCTTATGCTCAGGGAAAACTACTCACCTTATTAGGGTTACACGAAATAACGTATGTAAGAATGTAGCAAGCTGTCATCCTTAGCTTCTGGAGTCTTTAGGATGTCTTTTTTTTTTTTTTTTTTTTGAGACAGAGTCTCGCTTTGTAGTTCAGCAGGTGCTGGGCTTACTATGTAGCCCAGGCAAGCCTCAAACTCAGCAATCCTCCTGCCTCTGCCTCCTGAGTGCTGGGATGATGGGAAAGTCACCCCACCCTACACGGTGGTGTGGTTACTGGGAATTGAACTCAGGACCTTGCACTTCCAAGGCAGATGCCAGAACCACTGAGCTAAATCCCTGGCCCGGGCTTTCTGTCTTTTACTTGCTAGTTTGTCTAGTTCTTTGCTTTGTTTTTGAGGCAGGGTCTTGCTGTGTAGTTCAGGCTGGCCTTGGACTCACTAAGTAGTCTGTCTGCCTCCTGGTTAGTGCTTTATTTTCCCTCCTCTCCAGCTTTTGAGTCCCTGCATCCGCTCTCAGGGCCCGGCCCGGCCACTCCTGAGCAGGGTACAGTGCAGGCATCTGTTCTCTGTGCTAGCAGTCCCTGCCTCTCAGTGACTTCGAACTTTAGTGCACCCTACCACCCCTGCCATTGACAGGAAATGATCTCCCAGAATTCTTGTAGTATTAACAATAGTTCAGGGATTTAGCTCAGTGGTTCAGGCGTCTGCCTCGCAAGCACAAGGTCCTGAGTTCGATCCCCAGTAACCACACACCGCAATGGTGGGCATGGTGGCACACGACTATAATCCCAACACTTGGGAGGTAGAGGCAGGAGGATTGCTGAGTTTGAGGCTTGCCGGGGCTTCACAGTGAGGTCACAGCCTGCCTGAACTACAAAGCAAGACTCTGTCTCAAAAAAAAAAAAAAGTACCTCTGGAGGCCGTTCCTGGGCTTGAGTTCCTACTTCCTGCTCCTAACTCTGTAACTTCAGGGAATTTAACATAAAGGGGCCTTAGCCTTTTTCTCTATAAGAAATGGCAAGTCCTGAGTGTCCTGCAACATTGTGAGGTTTTATAAGAATTTTTTTAAAACTCCAGCCCAGAGTTGTACTTAGGAAACAGGTTTACTTCAAAGACTGCCTAAGAACGGTATTTATACTTAGTTCAGATGGTGGTAGCAGACTTACTCTGACCCTGCTCTGACTCTCATGCCACAGTGGAAAAAACAGAAGAGGTGCCTACAGGTCGGGGAGCAAGACGGAAAAAGGTGGTAGAAGGGACTAGAAGGCCATGAAGGACAGGGCTGGGGACAAGGTGGTTTTGCTGTGACAGGACCTCGGAGAGCCAGATGAGAGCCTCGACTCTAGGTTGCTGTCCACTGCGCAGGGCCGAGGAAGGGAGGCAGGAAGGTCAGTGCAGGACACGGCTGCTGCGGGGACGGAGCACAGGGCGCGTGGCAGGGCACCTAGGTGGGGAAGGTGCATGTACTTCACATGGCTGCGTGACTTAGATGTTAGTCTCGCTGTGTTACAGCCCCTTCCTGCTTGTATGTATATATCTGAGACATGGTCTTACAGTGCAGGTTAGGCTGGCCTTGGACTCACTGTATAGCCCGGGCTGGTCTCAAACTCATGGAGATCCTCTGTCAGCCTCCCAGATGCTGGGATCACAGGTGCGCATCACCATCCTAGCTGTCCTCATCTTCACGGCTGGTTCATAGTACTGCTCCCTTCCGGGCTGGTGGGACAGTGCATGTGACAGTGGTACATTAACATAGGCTTGAGTAAGTGTCCGTGGTTGGTGTCACGGGGAGAGCTCCCCTAGGGTCCAGGAGTTGCAGAGTTTCCATGTAAGAGCTTCCCTGGTCCTGGTCCTGGAAATCAGTGAGGCAGCATTTTCCTCAAAACAGTCAAATTTGACTAGTGAGTGTTTTAATGTAGGAAGGAAAGGCAGTGTTGTGAGCAAGAATAAGTTACAGTTACATGAATTAATGCCCGTGCTAACCTAAGTTTACTGATGCAAGTCTTGGGCTGTCTTTGTGATTGTATTGAGACAGTTCAGGCCCGGCCATCGGTTAGTGGGGCCAGGCCTAGCTCCCCTTGTGGAGGGCTCCGTGGGGGCAGACTGTTTCTGTGCTCAGCGCTCAGTTTGCTTCAGGACCGGTGGTGGCCTCCTGGCTGGGCAAAGATCAGCAAATTCCTTTGCTTTGGTTCAGGCATATAAAGCTACCAACATCCATTTCAATGCCCTAAAGCATGGAGATAATCTCTGGCCGTCCAGTGTGTTGGTCATGGACTTCACCAATCTTCGGTTGTGGGTTAGGGCAAAATATTCTGGACACAGTGAATAGTGACTTCTTCCAGCTACTCGGGAGGAGTCATTTCTCCCCTCAGTGGTTCTCCAGATGTCTCGTTCTCCACAGTGCTCTGGTGAATTCAGCACTGGCAACCCGTGGCTTCTTCACTGTCTCCACTAATGTTTCCTAGATCTCGTGAGTCACTGTATCCATCTGTGAGGGATGAACAGTCCTGTCCTTACAAAGCTGTGTTCCGGCAGAGTGTTTTGAGCTTGATGGGTTGGTGGAGGTTAGGACATTTTAGATGGTGTGGCTGGGTCTCCAAGCTGGCCTAGGATGTTGGACAGTGTCGTTTTTTTCTGACTCACTGATATGAGGCCTCAGTAGTGGACTCAAGATGCTGTAGTACACAGAGAAGTGGAATGGTGTTGCGTGGCGTGGGTGGTAGCTGGAGTGTTGCCTCCATCCTTGTGACTTGATAGGAGCCCCCAGTCCCTGCCTCATCTTCCCAGCTCATCGCTTCAGAGAGACCGTCCTCTATTTTCTGGTCTGATAAAAGCGAGTCCTTGGTTGGTTGGTAGTTTCTAAAGGCGAGTTTGCGTGCACTGGCAACCGTGCGGAGGTTCGGAAGCTGCACTGGTGCTGAGTGTCGGCCTTCACCGGGAGCACCCGCGAGAGTGGCAGCACGTTCGCACCGTGCTGCTCAGTAACCTGCTTAGCTGTACACGAGAGGCTGGTCTCTCGGCGGACACTGCATCAGTTAAGCCTTTCATGAGCAGATACGGACTCATCTCAGAACATGTCGGAAGCAGCTTGAATCAGCTGATGAACGGCTCCAAGGACTGGGTGGACTTCGAGGTCAGATAAACCTTTGATGACTTTCAAGTCAAGACTGCTTACAGAAAAGCCGTCTCGAAGTCCAGATCTTTGCCAAGGTTAGCGGCAGGAGCCAGTGCTGCAGTGAAGAGTGCAGTGAATATTTTTTTGTCACTGTGCCATTGTACTTCAAGATTTTTGGACAAGGTAGTAAATGCCAACTCAATGACCTTGCAGTTGGCTTCAGACATGACTCTTACATGTGCTTTCCGCGGCATCACAGTGTCTGCTTCTGTGGGGACGCCTCTCGTGGCCGTGGCTTTTGAACTCGGGTACTGTCCTGTATATTCCAGGGACGTGCTGTCAGCATGTTGAGGATCACAGTGATTCTGCCAGGCGTCAGGCTGTTGGCTGTTGGCGTCTTCAGGAGGGCACGGCCTGCTGCGTGGAAGGCAGACCGTGGGGGGAAGCGCAGTGTTCCCCGTGAGTTTCTCCTCTCTCCAAAGACAGCGCCATAGCAAGTGCCTGTTCTTGTTCCCTGAACTGGGTTGGAATCTTGGTTTTACATTTCCTGACAGTGAGACTGCCAAATTCCTACTTAGGGTCTCAAGGGTGGACTTCTTAACGGGTCCTATCACGCGGCTATTGGGTATGGACAGGACAACCCACGCGAAATGGTTAACTCAGTGCCCGGCACTCACTAAGTCCTCAGTAAACCTTAGTTCCCTTTCTTCGAACTCTTTCTCCTCAGGAAGCATCCGTTTTACCCAGTATAAAAAAAAGGAGGACTCAGTTGTCTGTGTCTCAGTGTGAACAGTAGCAGGTTTCCCTTTTCTAGGCTGACGCCGGTGGCAGGATCCGCAGTGTGAGACGTGGATGCTCTGGCCAGCTAGTCGCTGTGAGAGGGGGGCTGAGGGGGCAGGTGCTCAGCACGGCAGGGAGAGGCCAGGCGGGAGCGGGGCGCTGGGGAAGGTCCCCGGCACCTGAGGAGCGGGGACCACAGGTCGGACTTGTGACAAGTCCCGCATTCAGTCAGGTATTACTTAAAACATAAAAAGTGACGATCCACTTAGGAAGAAAAGAAAAACGGGAATCACAAAGATAGGAAGAACTGTTAATTATGTTCGGAGCCAGGAAAATGCACCACGTAGACAAGGTTATGGACACATGAAGTGGAATTGAAGGCTCAGGTGAGAAAATGCACATAAGTGTTGGAGAAAACCCAGGATACAAGCTGACGAACCGCCTCAGCATGGAACAAAAACCCTGCGATAGGGCTTTAAACGGGGGCTTCTGGTCCCTTTTACAATCCAGTCAGTAGCCCAACCGGTGTTTCTGGTTACTTTTCAGCTTCAGCCACCTGAGAACACAACCCAAGGTAAACAGGGTGACAGCAGTTGCTTTCTTGATAGATAAACATCTTTTAATCACGGAGATCTTAGAACAAAGGCTAAGCATGTTTAGGAGCATCAGATCCACACCACTAGTATTTACTTTAAGAAATCTGCAATTGGTAGTTTAAGTCCTCAACATTTGCAAGATAACTCGTAAAAATGACAGGTTTGCTTTGTGATGGCAACTAAAACTGTTGGGATTTATGTTTGAATTTTATGTTGAAATCTTGCTACCTTTTTATGTAGTTTCAGAACTATTAGAATGATTGATGATTTTGCTGCAGTCATAAAATTATTGGAGATTGAATTACCAGATTTGTTTTGGTCAGATAAATGAAGTACTTAAATATATTAACCTTACAAATTTCATTTGCCTGTTTAAAGGAGTTTAAATACAGTAGATCAAATATTAAATCAAGCTTCTTTGTTTTATAAGCAAAACAGTAGGATTTATAAGCCAGATTTAAGAGTTTAAAAAAGAACTAGGATTTTAGATATAAAACTTTGAAAAATTGAATATGTTTTAAATTAATTTCCAAGTGATTTTTTTTTTCCCTGAATCACCCCTTCTGGATCAAAACACTCAGGTTAGCATCTACCTAACCTAAATCACCCAGTCTTTCCAAGTCTAGTTTGGATTGATTGCCAACAGTTAAAGATGACTACTGCTGGTGAGATTAGACCATAGATATGTTTCTGTTTGGCCAATAACTGTCTTGGAAAGTTTTTTTTTAAAAACTGGGGCTGGAGATTTAGCTCAGTGGTTCTGGCACCTGCCTCGCGAGCGCAAGGTCCTGGGTTTAATCCCCGGTAACCACATACAATGCCGGGCATGGTGGCTCACGCCCACCAGCAATCAATATCACATACCACTGTGCTAGGCGTGGTGGCTCTCGCCTGTCATCCCAGCACTCGGGAGGCAGAGGCAGGAGGATTGCTGAGTTTGAGGCTTGCCTGGGCTACAGAGTGAGCTCAGGACCAGCCTGAACTACAAAGCGAGACCCTGTCTCAAAAAAAAAAAAAAAAACTAATGGAGGGCTGGAGACTTGGCTCAGTGGTTCTGGGGTCTGCCTAGCAAGCTTAAGGTCCCTGGTTCAATCCCCAGTAACCACATACAACAATACCAGGCGAGGTAACTGATCTCCACCAGCCATCAGTACCACACACTACAATACTGGGCATGGTGGCTCATGCTTGTCATCCCAGCACTCAAGAGGCAGAGGCAGGAGGATTGCTGAGTAGCCGGCTTGCCTGGGCTACAGAGTGAGACCCTGTCTCAAAAAAAAAAAAAAAAACCTAACTGGCAACGCTAAAGGTCACATTTTTCCCTCTAAAGAGATTTCTGACCTTGGTGGGAATGAGAAGATCTGGCAGCGCTGAAGTCGCGTTTCCCGTGGGACAGCTGGCTGTTCCCGTCGCTCACAGTCTTGGTTCTCGTTCGGGGCTTCACCCAGTTGGTTCCGTGTGACTTCGCTGAAGCGCACGGGTGTTGGAGTGTGTGACCCCTGGGATCCCTAATGGCTGGTGCTGTGGACTGGGATAAGGCTCGGGGTGCCCGCTGGGCCTGCCCCCCTCTCTGTGCTCCGTGTCCCCCTCCAGGGGATCCAACCGGTTCCAAACGGCTTCGGTCCGATGGGAAACACGAGAAGTTCTCAGGCTCCAACTTCTCGGCAGTGTGCGCGTCCGATCTCTAAGCGCACCGCTCGGTCCCCGCGAGCTGCCTGGCCTGACCGGCCCCCATCTTGTGTTGTGAAGCGTCCTGACCTAGTCTCTCTGAGCCAGATGGGAATCTTCCGCCCATCTCCGCCATCACTGCCCACAGCCTGCGGTGAGGGGTGGAAACCAGATTACCGGAGAGACATGGCCAGTGAGCTGGATGTGTTCGCAAGAGACGGAGGCAGACTGTGGAAGGAAACAGAGGTTACTGTCCACCTTGAGGCAGGGAACGCAGCAGGAGAGGGAATTTCAGAAAGTCTCAGTGGGACCCCAGATTGATAGAATGTGAGCTACAGAGACGGGCGATCAGAACCATCACCTTAAGGTATGCAGGAGGGGCACCACGGGAAGTCTGTACCCCTAAGGGTAGGGTTGGACACAGGATGCTGCAAGTTTGGGGAGCAGAAAACATGATAATGAAGCCACAGCCTGGGGCATGAGGAATTTCCAGCAGCACAGCAGAGAGCCCCCCAAGATAGCTGTACATGGGGTACAAACAGGAACCAGATGGCTCTGAAGCTGGGTGAAGAGCCGGCTGAGCAAGGGCTGACGCCTGCTCACGCCCTCCCAAGCACGGTCTCGGCAGCACCCCTTAGCTCAGGCCGGGCCTGCCCTGTAACGCTGAGGACGACTGACGGAGCAGCAGCTCATCAAGTCTGCAGGTGATGGAGTGAGGAGGGCAGTGAATACTTTGCATGAAAAGCTTGGGATTCAGAATGATTCCAACAGGCTGGAACCAACAAGATTAAATTTAACAGGATAAATGTAGAGTCCTGCGCTTAGGTTAAAACAAAATCAATGACATAAGTGCCAGGTGGGGAAGAGGGCCTGGTTTAACAGCAGTTCGTGAAGAAAAGACCTGGGGGTCAGTTGCTCGATGTGAGCTACTAGCTGTGGTGTGACTGCTAAGGCCCTGGTCCAGTCCGCGCCGCGTCAGCCCGAGCAGCAGCGGGATCCGGGGCGACGCGCGCCTCAGTCCTGACGCGCTCGGACTGCGCGGGACTGAAGGTCCGGTTCGGGGGGTTTCGTGTGCTGTGAGGCTGACAAGTGTCCCGCGTGGCGAGGACACGAAAGCTCTCAGGGACTGACCAGAGGTTCCAGGGTGCCGAGATCTCTGAAGCAGAGCATTAGGGAGCGAGCCATCATCTGACCTCGGGCAAAGGCAGTGTGTGTGACGCGTTTTGAAGGATTCACGCCAGGATCTGCGCTCTCAGTTCTGTGGACGCCCAGAGGGAGGGGCTGTGAATCCCGTTCCTGGCCCTTCTGGGCTCAGGGATTAGGGACCCGGTAAAAGGGGTCTAGGGGGAGGTCCGATGGGGCGGGGACACAAGGCGGCCCTAGGCGGAGAGTGGACCTGCGGAGCCCCGAGGTGCGGTCCCCCGGGACACGCCGCCCTGCTGCGGCCACAGCGTGGCGCCATCGCTCCGCACAGGACCCTGAGCCGGGAGGAGGCCGGGCCTGCCGCGCTGCCGCTCCCGGGCTGCTCCGGGCCTGTGCGGAGCCCTGCGGGCGCGGGGACAGCGTGACTGGCCGAGTCCACAGAGCCCCAGCAGTTCCGGGAGTGGGTTGGGATCGTTTACACTGTCAAGAAGCAGGCTGCCATTGCAAGTCCCACCCCAGCAGACTCGTTCCGTTCTGAGCGGGACCCAGAAATTATTTTTAATCCGTTCCCTGGGGCGTCCTGATGCCCGAGATCTCAGGCCCTCGAAGGGGTCACACGGCCGTTAACTCCCTCCGGGTCCGGGCTGAGCACGCGGGTGGAAGGAGGCGCAGCTCTGGGGACGAGCTTGGGCGGCGCTTTGTGCCGGCCACGGGCCGGTGCTGGGGTGGGGTGGCGGCACCCGCGTCCAGGGGAGTGGGCTCGGTGCAGCGGGCACAGGCTGGTGAGGAGCCGGACGGGGGAGGGAGGGCGACGCGGAGGCGCCTGAGGTCGGATGGAGCGAGAACAAAACGAGCCTGTGCTGCCCGGCGAAGCCCCGTGGGGGCAGCCGCGCGTCGGGCTCGTGTCAGGCCGAGCCCAGGACCCAGCCTGCCCCTGCTGTGGATGAAGAAGGGAGAGGAACGTCCCAGAAGAACGTGTGGGAGCGCTTCCCTGGCTCACGCGAGGGAGTGAGTCCGTGTGCGCGCGTGCGCGTGCCCGGGACCATCAGGTTGTGTGAGGGGACTTCCCGAGGCCCTTCCGGAGAGGGAGTGGCCGCAGCCATCTTCCCACGCACAGCGGCCCTGGAGAGCTCGGAACTGGCTGTCCCCGGCCCGCGCCACGGAAGCTGCGGAGCCGGAGCTGGGCCGAAGAGGCGGGAGGAGGGTGTGGGGAGGACGCGCGCGGCCGCATGTGCAGGGCGCCCCTCGGGCAGCTCGCGGCGAGCTCCGGGCGCGTGGATGCCCAGCCCTGTCCGCTGTCCCCACCCCCACGCCCCCCGGCTCCAGGCCGCTTCCGCTGCTCTCCTCTTGCAGGATGCGAGGAGCCACGTCTTCACCGGGCTGTCCCACGGGCCCGACCCTCCGCCCTCCGCCCCCTCCCCTCGGAGGCCTGGCTCGCTGGGCGACTCGAGCGGCAGTGCGTCCTTCCCGCGCCGCACGGTCCCCGAGGGGGCCGCACCCTCCCTCAGCCCAGCGGCCCTTTCCGGCTCTAGCTGCGGTCACAGGGCCTCCTGAGAAGGGCCGCCACGCTCCCCAACCAGCCGCAGCCCTTCGAGTGTCACCAAGTGAGGAATCTGCGCGGAACGTTGCGACCTCCTTTTCTCGATGTCTTCTTGCAGTTTGGCCCATTCAGTGCGTACAGCTCCTCCCTCCTACTGAGCCTGCAGATGGGGTCCACTTAAGGTAACTTTGCAGCTCAAAGGCAGCTTCTGGTCCCGCTTGGGTATCAGACTGTGTTGGAACCGTTCCTGCTTCCATTCATTATATATTCCATCGGAGAACTAGACATAATCTAGGAGTTTCAAAGGATATTTTAAAACTTAGAACCTTCTGGGGCCAGAGATTTAGCTCAGTGGTTCCGCGCCTCCTCGCAGGCGCAAGGTCCTGAGCACATAGAATGCTGGGCATGGAGACTCACGCCCACCAGCCATCGATACCACACACCACAGTGCAGGGCGTGGAGGCTCACGCCTATAATGCCAGCACTCGGGAGGCAGAGGCAGGAGGACTGCTGAGTTCCAGGCTTGCCTGGGCTACAAGGCGAGCTCAGGGCCAGCCTGAACTACAAAGCGAGACCCTGTCTCAAAAAAAAAAAAAAACTTAGAACCTTCTGTTTGATGACAAACATGCAGACACCAGCTAAAAGCAGAACTGTCGTGGCTAAGGTTTGATCCCAGTGGCTCAGGCCTTGCCCACAGCTGCCCTCAACGCTTCGGGGCACCCTGGAGCACGTACTCAAAGTCCAAGCCCTTCAGTGCTGGGCAAGAGAGGAGACCCAGAAAAGCGAGAGGACTCGCTCAGGGTTGCACAGCAGGAGCCAAAACTCAGGGTCCCCGCAGTCCCCAGTTCTGCCATTCCAGCCCTTCTGAACCCTGGCCGGGTCGCCTTCAGTGTCCTCAGCATTCATTCCCACGCAGACATTTACTGAGCACCTGCGATGTGCCAGCTACACAGCAAACTCGGGGCCACCAAGTGCCAGTCCTGGGGTCAACAGGAAGCAAAAGCAGCCTGTGCGTGCCTTCACAGGTGTTCGGCGCGGCACAGGGAAGGGCAGCAAACCGCAGCTGTGTGGAGGGAACCTTGCGGGGAGCGGACAGCAGAGGTGAGCCGGAGGGGCAGGGAAGCAGAGCGGCCAGGCCGCGTCCCTGTGGCAGGGGGGCGCAGGCCAGGCAGCGCGCGAGGCCGGCCCTCGGGCATCAGCGCTCACACAGGGCTGTGCAGGCTGTATGGGGTTCCCGGGAATTTAGACTTAGATTTATATTTTAAAAATAGGTCTCCATTGAGCGTGATCCCAGGAACCAGAAAAAAGAGCTGTCCCCAGTTGCTGGGAGTAATGAAACATCTTGTCCAAGCTGGGTTTCTTTCGTTCGCTTCCGTCTTCTGTCCGCTTTTCTGATTCTGGTCACGTGTTGGGTGAAATGTTCTTAACTGAGTTCCTCTCCATGTTTTGTGCTACGTGTTTTGGCTGTAAGGAGTACACGTGTGTGTCGTATTGTGTGAATGTGTGTTAATGTGATGGATGTGTGTGTTGTCTTGCCTCCTCCATGTAATAAATAGCGAGGTACTTGGTACTGCTTTGAGCCAGGTGCCACCGCTCGGTCGTCACCGCGGCCCCAGCGGCCCCGGACGGTGTGTCCTCGTGACACGGGTGCAGCCCGCCGCGCTGCCTGAGTGTGTTGTCTGTGAGCTCCGAGCGGCCACCCTGTGTCCCGCGTGTTGTCAGTGTAGCCTCCGCTCGTGTCCCGCGGTGGGGCGGCGTGCGGAGCTGCCTGTGACTGTCGCTCAGAGCAGAGGAGCGGGTGTGCGCCGCTGGCCGCGCGCTGTGCCCCGACCCGGAGAGGCTCCCAGCGGCAGGGAGACCAGCCCTCCCGGGGCCGGCCCAGAGGAGCGCGGGCAGCGGGGCCCTGGGCGCTCCCAGCGGCCCTGGCAGGAGTCACAGCCGGGAGCCTCTGCCAGCGGCTCGGGAGCCGGGAGGCCGCCGCGGAGCGTGGCGGTGGGAGCCCAGGGCAGGCGGCCGAGGCCTGGGGGCCGCTAGGGGCGGGCGGCAGAGATGGAAGGGCTCTGGGGCTGGCAGGCAGGCGGGCGGCCCTGTCAGCACTTGCTAATGTCCTCTGCTCAGACCGTGTGGGAGGAGCCGGGCCGGCGCTGCCGCTCACCTTTCCCAGGCCCCGGAGGGGAGGCTTTCTGGTGTGCTGCCTGAGAAGAAGCCTTCGCCCCGGCTCTCCCTGGGACCCACCCCAGCTCCCTCTCAGTGCGGGGAGCCCTGGTGGGGAAACAGCTGGGAAAATAGACACAGGAAGGACAGTGGGGGTGCGCATGTGCACACGCTTGCAGATTCCTCTCTAGAGGAGCGCGCGGGAGCCTGTGCCCCAGCGCGACAGTGTGAGCTAGCCTGTGTGTCCTTGTGTCGGCGTGGGCAATCCATATTTAAATTTTTTTTTTTAATTGAGACAGGGTCTTGCTTTGTAGTTCAGGCTGGCCCTGAGCTCACTATGTGGCCCGGAAAGCCTGGAGCTCAGCAATCCTCCTGCCTCTGCCTCCCGAGTGCTGGGATGACAGGCGTGAGCCACCACGCCTGGCACTGTGGTATGTAGTATTGATGGCTGGTGGGCGTGAGTCCCCACACCCAGCATTGTATGGGGTTACCAGGATCAAACCAGGGACCTTGCGCTTGCGAGGCAGGCGCCGGAACCACTGAGCTACATCTCTGCGCCCGCCCTCCTTATCCCCAGGCACAAAGTTAGATTCTAAAAGGGCCTTGGGCCCTGACTTGGCCTGCTGCTCCAGATGCTTTCAGGCGGAGCGTCTAAGTGCCGGCCTGCGGGCTCGTGCAGGGCAGAGCGAAGGAGCAGCACCTGCTGCGCGGGTCGTGAGGTCCAGAGGCAGAGGGCGCGCTGGCCGTGACTCCGCAGTGCGCCCTGCTGGCCGCTCGTGGGTGCGCGTCAGGTCACTGCGTGAGGCAGCGGGCTCTGGGCCACCCGAGCGTGGTGAGTCCAGGCCGATAGGACAGGTGCGCACGCGCGCGAGCTCTCCGTGCAGGCCAGGTGTGCGCGCGCACAGGCGGGAGAGGGACATCCTGGGGGGGGCCGGCGCCGGGCGTGTGCGTGTGCGTGTGCGTGTGTGGACCGCGCCATGGGACATGGGGTCTCCGTGTGCTCCAGGACCAGTCAGGCCGAAGGCGCCTTTGTCTTGTTCCTGAGTGTGATGGCAGCGTGTGACGCCTGGTGTGGCTGTGTCTATGTGTGACTGTGTGTGTGTGTGTGTGTGTGCGCACAAGTGTGCGTTTGGTGAGCGGCTCTGCTGCCTTAAGCACCTTTCGAATACATTGGCCACAGCTCATTGAATCCTTTAACAATCTGACTCTGCTCTTCCTTCCCCGTCTTTTCTAATTCAGTTCCTCTTATTACAAAAATAAAAAATAAAGTGCTGCCCCTTTCCAGTGGCTGGCCCTGCGGAGCCCCTGCCTCGGGACCGGCCTCGTTTCACTCCATTTCGGAGAAAACGGGAAGTCAGTAATTTAAAAAAATATTTTCTACTTTATTTGGGATTTAATGTTCTCACAAAATCCTGCTGCCTCTCTCCGCCCGTCCCCCCAGCCCTGCATGCAAGAGGCGTAATGGCCCGTTCAGCATATTAGGGGAGCCAAGTCCGGGCACGCGCGTGTGTGTGTGTGTGTGTGTGTGTGTGTGTGTGTGTAAAAACAGATCTACCATGGACATACATGCAGATACACAGCGCCGGAACACTCCGGTCTGGCACTAAACGCCACGCAGTGACCGAGGCCGTCCCGGACCCACAGCCACGTGGGGGGGCAGGCGTCCCGGGGACAGACGGCCCGGAAGTGACTCTGCGGCCTTCGCGCCAGGTGAGGATGGGGCCCTGGTCACCCTGGGCCGGGCTCACCCGCTTTGTACAGGGGACGCTGCCTGGCCGGGACACAGTCACTCGAGGGCACTCACGGAGTCCAGGCGAGGGGACCGGAGAGAACCCTGGGCCACTGCCCTGTGCCCTGCTGTGGGCACGCGGGGCAGCGAACCGTCGGTGTGTAAGGTAAACGGCACTGACTTAAGTGCCGCTGTGGATGAGACCCAGCAAACGTTTGCCAAGGCCGGCGGAGCCCCCGGGTGTCCGTGTGCCAGACCGGACTGGAGACCGTGCCCAGCATGCGGGACCGTGCCCGCCGGCGGGCTTGATGCGGAGCGCTCGGCGGGCGCCCCTCGCGAGCAGGCCTGGCCACCTCGGGCTGACCGTGGCAGCCCAGCGCCCTCTGGGGCACTGGGAAGAAGGCAGATGGTACACCTGGGGGTGACAGTGCTGCCACCTTTGCTGCGACCCCGTGGTCTGCGCTTATGGTGGTGAGTTTCACGGGTTCAGACTGTTCTAGGAGGGGAAGGGAACAAAAGAGCCATCCGTTTGTGACCATGGGGTGAAAAGGCAAGAAAAGGGCGACAGTGGACAGAACCGCAGGGCGGGTGGGTGGACACACCGAGCACAGCGCAGCTAATGACAAGATTTACTTCTAGCTTCTAGAGGAAAAGACAGAGACGGAGACACCTGGCACGCAGCGTGACACGAGCGGGCGGGCGGGAGGCGCCTCCGAGGACAGACCGACACGCAGCAGACCGATCGGTAGACAGGGCCGCTGACGCCCCGAGACGTGGACGCAGAGCTCAGGTGCAGAACAGAGCAGCCACGCCCACTCCGTTCTTTGTTGCCAGGGAAACCCACTTTTGTTTGTTGTTTTTGAAAAAATTTTTTATCAGTACATGTTTGTAATACTTAATGCATTCATTGTGACTCAGCCTATGTACATGGTACATCTCGATCCTTTTTACCTCTTTCCCTCTGTCCCCTCCCTGGTGCATGGAGCCCTAGTTTTTAGTAGGAAAGTTGAGCTCTCCCTTTACACCAGAGATGAATCCCAATCAATCCATTTTCCTAGCTGGGAATTGATTTAAGAGTGGGTATGGCTGGGCATGGTGGCTCACACCTGTCATCCCAGCACTCGGGAGGCAGAGGCAGGAGGATGGCTGAGTTCGAGGCTTGCCTGGGCTACATAGTGAGCTCAGGGCCAGCCTGAACTACAAAGCGAAACCCTGTCTCAAAAAAAAAAAAAAGTGTGTATGTAAGCTCTGTGTGATGGTCCACACCTGTGCTCCCAAGATTCAGGAGGCTGAGACAGGAGACTCACCATGAGTTCAAGGTTAGCCTGGTCTGCTGATGAGATCCTATATAAAACAAAAAAAAGAAAAAGAGAGAGAGGGAGAGAAAGAAGAAAGAAAGAAAGAGAGAGAAAGGAAGGAAGGAAGAAAGAAAAAGAATTCAGAGCTGGTGGCAAGAGCCTTTTGAGAAATTTACTTCAGTCTTTAATAGAGTTGCATGGAAGAGATGTGGCCCTTCTCTCTGGCTTTGTGCTTTGCTATGTGAAAATGTAGCGTGTTGAGCAGTTATAGCTTTTTTGACATCCTGAGTTCAAAGACTGATATATGAAGGATGGTAGATGTAAAAACACTCTAGATGCTGATGGTGCTCTGGGCTTCTCCCTTTTCCAGAATACTTTCTTATATCAGAGAACATTTTTTCTTACTGCCTAATCTCCCTTTGGTAGATTCATCTGTTGCTTATGGCCACAGTTGATTTGCTGGACAAATCAACTGAAAGTCTGCCAAACAACAGAGGGATGGAATGAGCAGCTCATACACGGACACACACATAAGAACATGACCAATAATAGCCTAGTAGTAAGTAATCAATAAATGCTTATTGTTTTGAATGAATGGCATAATATAAGTTGTAGATGAGAGAACAGAGGGGCAAAAGGAAGAAATGGAGGGAGGGACCAACAGTAGGAAGGTAGTTGGAAGGGAACAGGTAAGTAGATAATATGACAGGTCAGCTGATGGGTCATCATGGAGCAGATATGAATAACATGTTCATGTGTGTGCCAACATGCTTATTTCAGACACAGATGAACAAAGAATCAGTGATCAGTACACAGACAAATCTGTGTGCATGTGTGTACAGGGAGGGAGAGAATGAGAGTGAGCGCGGTGACTAGATTGCTAACTGGCAGGCAGGTGTGTTATGGATGGATGGATGGACGGACGGACGGACGGACGGATGGACGGACGGACGGACGGACGGACGGACGGATGGATGGATGGATGGATGGATGGATGGACGGACAGATAGCCAGCTAGCCAGATGGTGAGACAGATCACAAACAGGTAGAACGATGAATGGGCAGGTGAATGAAAACAGCATTGTGGCCTAATCTGGGAATGTAGCTACATGGCTAGTTAAACCAATTAAAGACCGAAAGGAGAGAAAAGGGTGTGAGGAGAGATGGGCACAGATGCAAAGGCCACCCGAGAGAGAGACAGTCCCGGGCCGACAGGAAGGTCAGCAGGCTCAGAAGCCTGGATGTTTACGGCCGTCACCTGTCGGTTAAGTAGTCTGCTGACTATATAACTTTTTCTTTTCTTTCCTTTTCTCTTTCTTTCTTTCTTTCTCTTTCTTTTTTCTTTCTTCTTTTCTTTTTTTTTCCATATCAGGAATCAGACTCAGGGCCTTGCACTTGTCAGGCAGGTCCTGTGCCACCACTGAGCTACCTCCCCAGCCCAGACCTGTAATTTTCTTGTTTGGGAGACCCCTCCCCTTGCTGCCTTTCTCCTTCCCATCCTCCTCCTGCCCCTCCCCTCTGTGTCCCCGCAATGGTCACGTTCTGCCCCCACCCTGAGGCGTGTCTTTTTCCATTTCCCTAAACCCAGCAACCGAGGCCCGGAGTCAGGGTCTTCTCCTGGCCTCTCATCTCTGTTTTCTTCCTGCCGAGCCTCTGCGACCCTGGGTGGGATCAGTGAAGTAAGACCCTTCTTGGGAGCAGACTCAGAAGCACAGCTCCTGTTTCGGTGGGGAAACTAGCAAGTGCCCACCCAGAACCTGCTTCCGTGCCTTCTTGTGTCTATCTCAGTTTCTGCAGCTCTTGTTAATTCAGAAAAGCGACTAAGGCCTGCGTGTGCCAGGCGCTGTGTGCGCTGCAGGGACAGACAGGAAGTGGGGCCACCTGTGCTCTCTGCGTTTTCCTCCCTCGTCCCGGGTTGCTCCTGGTGCCTTCTTTTTCAGGCTTAGTGTAAGAACGTCTCCATGGCAGCCTTTGCATGCCCTGTGTGCTGGCCCTCTGCCTTCTACTGCACCTCTCTGTGCCCTCCCCTTTCATGCTGTGTGCCAGGCACTTTGCAAGCACCATCTGGAAGGAACTGGTGACTCTTAGGTGGTGCCCTTCCTTCTCCCCAGGGAGCCAGTCCACTAGCAGCAAGGGATGGACAGGACGTCACACAGGTGCGGGAGAGGGAGGTGAAGGAGCCTCCCGGCCCCTCTCTAACCTCATCTCCTGCTGCCTGGTGCTTCTTCCCAGAGCATGACTCTGAAGAAACTGACAAAGATAATTTAGTGTGGCATTCAGAGCTCTGCCCACGATGACCCTGACTCCCACCCTCCTACGCCCACAAGGCCTTCCAGACGGCTACCGTCCCTGCCAGGCAGGAAGCTCCGTGGTTGGGGTCCAGTCTCCTCCAGGCGTCTGGAAAACTCCCCTTCTAGACTCATCTTTTTCTTTTCTTTTTTTTTTTTTGTTTTGTTTTTTTTTTGAGACAGGGTCTCGTTTTGTAGTTCAGGCTGGCCCTGAGCTCACTATGGAGCCCAGGCAAGCCTTGAACTCAGCAATCCTCCTGCCTCTGCCTCCCGAGTGCTGGGATGACAGGCGTGAGCCACCACGCCCGGCACTGTGGTATGTGGTATTGACGGCTGGTGGGCGTGAGTCTCCACACCCAGCACTGTATGTGGTTCCCGGGGATCAAACTCAGGTCCTTCTGCTTGCGAGGCACGTGCTGGAACCACTGAGCTAAATCTCTGGGCCCTAGACTCATCTTTTGAGCTCCACACTCTTCAAGGAGGCCTGGCGTGTCCTTAGGGTTGTGGGCTTAGTCTTCCCTCAGCCAAGGAATCTCCCTTCCTCCCTGCCTTTCTCTTTCTGTCTCACCTTCAGCTGGCACCCGTGAGAACTTCCTGTGTGCACCGTGTGCCCCTGAACACAGAGAGCACAGAGCCGGGCGCGGCTGCCGGGGCTCAGGGTCTGGCTCTGCTTCTTCAGGCCCGGGGCAGAGTACTTTCTGGGTCCCACTTCTCTCTCTGGAGGGCTGCGGGGAAGATGAGTTAGTGTGAGCAGGGTGTAGAACCCCTCCGGTGTTGCCTGCAGTTTGAAGGTGAGAGTTATGATCTGTCGTTTTAGCTCTGGGCACTCGGGATTTTCACGGTTAGAGGAGCAGAGCCGTCAGGACTATGTCCTGTGTGCTGAGGGCCTTCTCCGTGGTGTCTTCCTCAAAACAGGAAAGTCCCAGCTGCAGCTTCCAGGGCTGAGTAAGTTAGGGTGCCCCCAGGGCCACATGGCTGCACACGGAAGGCCGGGGGTACCGGCCCGTCCCCTCAAGACAGCACTGTTGCTCTGACTTGATGGTTGAAGCCCAGGGCTTGGAATCTGTAATCCCAGCGCGGGAGGCTGAGAGTGAGCACATCATCTGGGCGGAAGCACGCGGAGCAACTCTCCCAGGTGATCGTGTGTGTCAGGGACATCTGTGGCCACCTCACCGCTGGGCAGCCCCACCCCCACCTTCTTAAACCAACGCTGTTTTGGGTGGTGCTAGCGGCTGCCCTGTGAACTGGACTCCACAGCAGCCCCAAACCGACGACTCACGGGGCAGGAAGCCCAGGGCCGCCTGGACATGAGCTACTGGTGAAGAAGGCGTGGCCGGCCAGGTCAGGGGACGCAGAGGGCTGTGTGGCCCTGCGGAGGCTCACGGGCAGCGGCAGCCCCGGGGCGGCCACTGAGCTGGAGACACCCGTGCAGGGAGGCCTCGGATGAGGCCGAGCAGGCAGAGGGAGACAGGGCCGGGCAAGCCCGCTTCCGGGAGCCCTGGAGCTGCATGCCCGCTCGCTGTCTGCCTGTCGGGCTGCAGAGCGCCGCCTTTCCTGGGCCTCCTCTGCCGCGCAGATCGGGCTGTGGGACCGGAGCCGGCCTTTGCTGAAGGGGCCCAGCAGGGAGCGTGCGCTGTCCGCCCGGGGCACCTGTCCAAGCGGGAGCCAGGGCAAGGAAGGCCTCGGGCTGAGACCGCCTGGGCTAGGTGTAGAAAAAGAGCAAGGGGGACAGAGGGCACATGGCCCGGCGCAGAACGGAGGGACGCGGGAGCAGCACCGAGCACCCAGAGCCAGGGGGAGCCCGGAGGCTTCGCGGCCAGACCTGCAGCTCCGCTCTCCTGTGCTGCAGAGCTCAGTTTTTACTTAAGGTGATACGGATTCCATGAAGATTTTAGGACTAGGTGCGGCACAGCTGAAATCTTAGGATTGCATCTTAGGATGATCCCGGTGTCGCCACTTGTCTTCCAGCTGGGCTGCT
Organism: Thryonomys swinderianus; assembly: GCA_004025085.1. Lineage (NCBI taxonomy): Eukaryota > Metazoa > Chordata > Mammalia > Rodentia > Thryonomyidae > Thryonomys > Thryonomys swinderianus. Next base: position 19,103 of record PVIC010004329.1, on the reverse strand, counting down.
AACAATCGACTCAACGTCTTCGGGCTTCCATTTCTTTATCTGTGAAGTGGGAGCCCTGCTGTGGCGGCCGGAGTAAAGGAAGAAGTGAGACGGCTGCGGTGAGGCTGGAGTATCAGGGTCGCCCGTCACAGAAGGTATGACAGCACAGGGGCAGCAGAGTCCGTTTGGAAGCCTCGAAGAAGTAAAACTGTCAGGCGGGGAGACGCTGAATAGGACGACATTCACAGCGACGGCCACTCCTGTCCTGAGTGACTGCTCTGGGACACACGAGCAGAGGGGTTGGCGAGCGAGAGGCCGAGTGCACTGAGGCGAGCTGGGGCCGAGGTTCTTGCGGAACCTGCAGAACGAGCTGCTGGTCAGTCGTTCCCTGCTGAGCACTGAGAGTGATCGAAATGAAAAGACTAATCATGGGAACAGGCAGTGTCAGGGCGCGGGGCCGAGGCAAGAAAGGCGTGGAAAAGTGCGAGCTGTGCTGCAGCAGGACGGTCACAAGTATCGTCATTCAGGGAGCCTGCAAGCGGGGAGAGGAAAAGAGGGAGCAGGAGGTGCTGTGGATCTGAGTGCAGGGAGAGTGGAGGCCCACAGGAGAGACCGGGGCACAGCTCGGTGCCGCCCTGGGAAAGGTGAACGCGCCGAGGAGGCGAGCGGTTCCTGGGAGTGACCCTGAAGACAGCACTCACGGGGCGGCCGGGGCAGCAGCTGTGACGGTCTGAAGGAGGAAGAAGGCACTGAAAGTCGCGTCCCCGAGTGGACGGATGGGCTAAGAGACGGGCAGAGGGCCACAGCGGGACCAGCCCAAGTGCAGTCTTTCGAAACGACAGTTGCTTGTGGACCTTCCTCCGCTTCCGGACACAGGCTGCCTCGCACACGGTGGGTGTCTCTCCCGCCGCTCCAGCTCCGCTCCCAGACTCTGAGCTCTTCCAGGCAGGACCTGAACCCTCACAGGATGCATCCCTGCGCCAGGTGCGGGGCTGGAGAAACTGCAGGTGCTCGGCACTCGCTTGTAAAAGCATGGCCGAAGGTGGGAGGACAGGTCTCCCGGTGTGCAGACCGGCTGGTCACCATAGAGACACCGAAGCTGTCCTGGAAAATATACGGTGGCAAGAGGGATGGCTGAAGTCCTTGGGCTACTCAGAGAAGCCAGTGTGCCCCACATGCTTGCTCCGGGAAAATCACACTCCTGCCCAGTCTGAGGATGCGTTCAGGACTCCACAGAATCCCCGCGGCCCACCTGGACCTACACAGTTGTCCACTCCAAGTAAAAAACGGGCCTCCAAACTTGGGGTATGTATCAGTCCTGTGACACTGGGAAAACCATTCACCCGCCCCGGGCCTCAGTTTCTGTACTGCAGAGTGAGGAATCCAAGCTGGAGGCCCAAAGCGCGAAGAGACTAACTCCTGTGCAAATCAGCTGCAGCAGGCGTGTTATACCTTGTAAGAGTCTTCCCTGTCAGAGGGCAGCCTTTGTCCTCGTGAAAACAGAAGAGCGAGGTCTCCAGGCCAGAGATTTGAGCAGACGTGCACAGCCGTGGGGAGAAGCAAGACTGCGGCAGGTAGCGACCCTTCACCTAGCTCGGGCGCCCACCAGGCCCCGGTCTTCCGTCTGCCTGGTTCGGGACGTCCTTCCCGGGCAGACGTGAGGGCTTGCTGGACAGTGGAAAGCACTTATGCAAAGAGAAGCTGTCACAAATCACTGAGTACCCTGAATCTCTTTTGACATCTGTTAAATTCCTTTTCCTAACCTCAGGCTGCTCCCAACTTATTTCTGCCCCTTTTTTCCTCTTAAGTCCTGAGAGAAGATTTTCATTGTTTCCATCTCTTCCTGTTCTTTGCCGGTTTCATTCATTCTTTCATTTACCCGGTGCCAGGGATCAAACTCGGGTCTTTGTGCTTCCAAGGTAGGCGTGGGACCACTTGAGCCGCTCAGCCCTGTTCTTTGCTGTTTCAATTGCCTCTTCCTACAATTTTACCTTCCCACGACTTTATGTTATGACCTCCAAACGAGTAACTCTCAAGTGTGTACTCCAACCCAGAACTTTACTTCAACTACCTACTGGGAATTTGTCACCTAAATCAATAGTTTTCAGACTTTACTGTGCATCAGCATCCCCCGAAGTATTTGCTCAACACAGATCGGTGGGGTTCTGGAGTTTCCGACCCAGGCCAGTAGGCCTGCGTAGGGCTGAAGAGGTTGTGTAAAGCACTAGGAGGCACTGTTGACACTTGCAGCTATGCACATTTAAGTCATTCGTATGTCAGTCTGAGATGCGAATGCTCCCGCGCAAAACCACAGTCAGGACAGTGAACGCTGGCGTCCGCACCCAGAAGTCTCTGCTCTAGTGAACATCTGTTCTATCCTCCTCTCAACGCCCAAGCCTGTCCCCCAGGGACTACGAGCCTGTTTCTGTCCCTGTGGTCTGCTCTACGTTTCCTAGAATGTTACGTAGGTAGGATTGTATGATACGGACTCCTGTTGTTTCTGACTTAACTCTTTCAGCATAACTATCTTGAGGTTCTCTCACATTGTGTGTACGAACAGCTTATCCATTTTTATTACTGAGTAATAGGTGATTATACAACTATATGCCAATTAGTTCCCCATTTACCTGTTGATGTGCTGTTACTAGTTTAGGGCTATTACAAATGACACTATTAATATCTGTGTGCTATTCTTTCTCTTGGTAGTAGAATGCCCGGGTCCTATGTTAAGTACATTTTTCACTCTATACAAAACTTCTACAAAGTTTTTCAGATTGGTTGCACCATTTTACATACACACCAGCGTTATATGAAATTCCAACTGCACCACGTTCTCACCAACATCTATCTACTGGGGTCTTTTGAGACAGGGTCTCGCTTTGTAGCTCAGGCTGGCCCTGAGCTCACTCTGTAGCCCAGGCAAGCCTTGAACTCAGCAATCCTCCTGCCTCTGCCTCCTGAGTGCTGGGATGACAGGCATGAGCCATCACGCCTGGCATTGTGGTATGAGGTATTGATTGCTGGTGGGCGTGAGTCACCATGCCCAGTATCATATGTGGTTACCGGGGATTGAACTCAGGACCTTGCGCTTGTCAGGCAGGCGCCGGAACCACTGAGCTAAATCTCCGGCCCTATATTTTCATTTTTAAAAACAACAGTAAGAACAAATGTTTTAATTTGAGTAAGTCTGATTTATTGACTTTTCAAATAGTTTGTCTTGGTCTCATTTAAGGACTCTTTATCATACCCAAGTGACTAGGATTTTCTTCTATGTTTTCTAGTGCAAGGTTTGTCGTTTTAGCTCTTATGTTAGGCCTCCGATCATTTTCAAGTTTATTTTCACATACAAAGTATCAGAGAAGTGAAGGAATAATTTTTTCAGGCATGTGACTAACCAAATGTTCCCACATTGTGTGTTAAGATGATTACCCTTTCTCCAGTGCATCACCTTTTGTCAAATGCTAGTTGACCACTTATGCAGGATCTATTTATTGCTGGACCCTCACTTTCCTTCCATTGATTTCCTGTCTATATGCTAATATCCTATTATGTCACTGTATCTTTATAAGTCTTGAAATCAGATAGTATAAGCCTTTCATTTAACTTTGTTCTTTTGTTGTTTTGCTATTCTAGGAATGTAGCATTTCCATATACATTTTAGAACACACATGTCAATTTCTATGAAAAAGCCTGCTGAGATTTTGAGATTGCATTGAAGCCATTGAAGTCATACATTAATTTAAGTACCACTAACATCTTCGCAATACTGAGTCTTCCGATGCAAGAACATAATGTTTCTCAGTTTGTTTGGGTCTCTTTTTCCATTTCTTTCAGCAATATTTTTTTTGGTTTTTAGAGTAGAAATCTTACATCTTTGTTCAAATTAATCTCTGATATTTAATATTGTTTGTTTTTCAGTACTGGTTATTGAACTCCAGGCCTTGTGCTTGCAAAGTAGGCGCGGTGCCACTGAGCCAAATCCCTAGCCCAATATAATATTTTTAATGGCCTTATAAGTGGTACATTTTAAGAATCTTTATTTCCTTTGTGTAAGGCTAACGTAAGGAAATAGAGTCTTTGTTTATAAAAACAGATAGCTAGGTCCTCATCCGACAGTTTCTGGTTCAGTAGGGTTGGCATGTGGTCCAAGAATCTACGTTTTTAACAAGTTCCCACGTGAGATTGATGCTCTTTGGGGACCACACTTTACAAACCTAAATGCTCTGTCTGGACCCCTTGTTCCAAACTATTTTCATTACTTGTCCCCAAAATAAACTCTGCTTCTGATTTCCCTTTTTCTAAAAACAGCCCTGCCATACAGTTCCACATCCTTTGGTCACCTTCTAGGAAGTCCCCACTGAAAAATCAGTCCACGGGCTGGAGATTTCACTCAGCGGTTCCAGTGTCTTCCTAGCAAGCGCAAGGTCCCACGTTTGATCCCCAGTAACCACACACCACAGTGCTGGGCGTGGTGGGTCACGCCTGTCATCCCAGCACTCAGGAGGCAGAGGCAGGAGGATTGCTGTGAGTTTGAGGCTTGCCTGGGCTCCATAGTGAGCTCAGGGCCAGCCTGAACTACAAAGTGAGACCCTGTCTCAAAAATTAAAAAATAAAAAAAATTTAAAAGAAGAATCATTCTCTGGCATACTTTCATGACCTCACATCACGCTGCACTTCTGAACTATGCCTGCTCTGTGAATCTTTCTCTTTACTTTCTCCTTTCATGACTTCATCTCTTCCTCTCCTGACTGATGAGATCACTTCCTAACTGAATTCTGAGCCTCTAATCTCGTCATAATCTGTGTTCCATACTTCCAGACTAATCTACATTTCCTTCTGCCAGAAAATTCCCTGCAGGGCTCCCATTTCTACCAGATTAAATCTGAACTCCTTTCTCTGATACCACAGAGAATTCCAGTTTTCTACTTGCATCAGTCTACCCTTTGTTTTTGGTAAACAGGTCATATCTTAACCAGGGAGCAATATGCCCAGATTTTTAAAACTATTTTTCTCAGTATACCTTGCAGACAAGTGACCACGTGACCAAGTTCTGTCCAGTAAGATGTAAATAGAAGTTGCTGGCTCCCTTCCCCGGAGGACTCCATAGAGGCCCACGGAAGAGGCAGGAAACTGGTTGAGTTTCCTGTCTTCCTTTCTGCTTCCTCTGTGTCTGCTATGCAGAGCTCCGGTCGACATCGCAGGCCAGGGGCACACTTAAAGACGGAAGCACTTGCTGAGTATATAAGGAGCCTAGGTCTAAGAAGAGCTGCCAGACAAACTCTGAAGTTATCTTACTTAGGAAAAATAAGGTTTGGGGCTTTAAGCTATTATAATTTGACAACTGATAATCAACTTTAATCTCATATGCCTGACAATTTAAAGCTCTTATTATTAGCCAAACCATAGAAAGTGTGATCAAAATATAAAGTGAATATTTAATTTCTTTAATTTGTTACAGTAAAGAAACACATGGCTATGAATTCCCCTCAAAATCCTCTCCCTCACTTCAGTTACACTTATCCTACACCACGCTTTCCAGATTCTGAAGCAGTTCTGGAAGATCTCTTTCGTGAATATCTTTAGTTGTACTGTCACAGCTGCCTCAGTGTCCTGAATCAGTACAAAAGTTTACCTTTCATGGTCATTTTGACTTTGAGGAGGAGCCAGAAGTTACACAGTGGCCATTTTGGTGGATTAAGACATGTCATAATGTTTTTATGAGCCTGCTTTTCCATTGGATGGCACTCAGTAGCAGGATTTACAGTGCTTTTTTAATCACACCTCTTAAAGACACTATCAAAAGTAGATTTCCAGGACTGCTTCAGAAAATGACAACAATAATGGGCTAAATGTATGCTTAAAGTGAGGGAGGGTTTATTAAGTATGATTAATGGCAACGTATCTTCTACTATAATACAAACTTAAACATTCACCTCATGTTTCAATCACCCTGCACACTTTTTAGTTTCTTCTCATTCTAGTTCCCTACAAAGACACTGCACTATTTTCTGCTTCCCGGGGATTTGTACCACCCTATTTATTCTGTGCCATCTCATGCCCTGCTCTCACACCTACCTACTGAACTCAAGCTCACGTGCCCTGTCCTCCATGAATCCTTTCCTGACTTTTCTCTCTAAATGTGATTTCTGCCTCTTTTAGAATATTTTGATCATACTCGACACTTGGAGTCTGCCCCAAATTATCGTTACCCAAATGCCTAGCCCACAGGACTGCAAGCTGTCCTCGTGGTGCCAAGCACAGGGTTAGTGTTGGGCAAGTATTTGCTGAAGTGATACATGAATAAATAAAAGAAGGGAGGAATGCAAGCAAACAGTGAGCATTCTTCCGCCCTTGATCCCGTGCATTCATCTTGATCCCTCCAAAAAGACATGGGTCAAAGTGGTTTCCCTGGTGGATCGTGGAAAGAGAGACGCGAAGTCAGCCGCGAGGCAGCCTCCGTCTGGAGCCGACAAGACCAAGGGGAGTTACTGTACTTGACACAGCCTGCCTCGTGGGGACAACAGCAACCACTAATATTTACTAAGCTCTTGCTTTGTGCGGACACATGCGAAGTGATTTACATACAGTATTTCATTTAATCCACCAGCAGCCTATGAGACTGGAGTCATCTTTCCCCTATTTTACAAATAAGGAAGATTAGCTTCAGAGAGTTTAGCTGACTTATGCAAGGTCACAGAACTTGAAAGAGGAAGAGCTGGAATCGGACATCGGCACCATCCGGTTCCAAGGGATGCTCTTCATCGCGTGCCTGGCTGTGTGTCCCCCAGATCGGCAGGGTCCTGCCGTAAAAGCGCTACGATCGGTTTGCTCCTGCTCACCCGGCAGAGGCTGCACGGTGCCCACTTGTCCTGAGGCTCAGCAGAATGTTTTCATCGAAAGGATCAAAGAAGAGGGTTTCCATTCAGAGACGGAGCAGATGTGCTGAACTCCTCACAAATTACAAGTAAAACCCTTGGACACTGTATATAAAGCAAACATAAGTTCTGAAATATGGACAGAAGTCAGACCAGCTGGAGGCTTCAGAGTCCAAGAAATGACATGATAGTATTTTCCTGGATTTTCTTTGTCTCACCTTAATATTTCAGGCTTAGAGCTAAAAAAGCCAGCAAATTGGAACTGCCAAAAAAAAAAAACAAAACAAAGCTCCCCAAATCATCTGTCTCTATTCAAAAGTTTAGGAAATGAGTAGCCTAAAAAGACAACTTTTAGATGTTAAGGACTCCAGCCAAACACCACAGGAAAAGCTATAGTCTAGTCCCAACAAAGGCTAGAAGTGAGAGTAAACTTCTGCCCTATGGCCGAACTGAAGCATCCCAGCTCCCTCCAGGGCAGTCAAGAAGACCACGTTGTTCGTCTCTGCTGATGGTAACAAAGAGTGGAAATTACGTATAGGAACCCTGGACTCCACTCCTGGCCAAGAGTAATGGGGCAACCCTGCCTTTACACACTGGAGAAGGGGAAGCCTAGCAGAGAGTCGGACTGTGGTTTTCTTTGTTTGTTTGTTTTTAGTTTTTTGAGGTGGGGGTCTCGCTTTGTAGATCAGGCTGGCCCTGAGCTCAGTATGTGGCCCAGTCAAGCCTCGAACTCAGCAATCCTCTTGCCTCTGCCTCCCGAGTGCTGGGATGACAGGGTGAGCCACCACGCCCGGCACTTGGTGTGTGGTGCCAGGGACTGAACTCAGGACCTTGAGCTTGCCAGGCAGACACTGGAACCACTGAGCTTAATCCTCAGCCCGAGTTGGGAATGTTAACCACCCGTCTTGGTGTTAGTGGAGGGCACAGGCGCCGACGCTGCCTTCAGCGGTGAGGGGGGCGTTGGGGGCCGTGGAGTCGCTCGCGCTCCCACCCCGTCTACGGCCGGCGAGAGTGCAGCGGGGACCCTGGACTTCCGCCTTACTTTGCAGTCACATGACAGTGCTTTACCCCTCACCCGCTGAGCACTGTTAGGGAAGCACAGCTCAAAAAGGAAAGTTTAAATAAGGTCGCAAGTTTTATACTGAGTTACCCAAAATGTCCAAGTTTCAGCTGAAACCCACTTTTCATACCAAGAGTCAGGAAGATATCAAATTAAGTGAGGAAAGACAAGCAACTGATACCGACACTGAGATGACAAAGATGTTAGAGGTAGCTAGCAAGGATTTAAAAGCAGCCATCACAAAAATGCTTCAGAAATTATGAAAAGGCCTGAAACAAATGAAAAAATGTAGGTTTAGTGAAGAAACAGGAGGTTCCATCCCCAATACTGACCCAATAATGAACTATCTAAAAAAAAACCTCCCTTCAAACACAACAACGTTAACTTATAAGCAGGTTAAAAGCAAAAGAGTGGGAAAGAGATATCATGAAAACATATTAATCAAAAGAAGGACCAGAAGGCAAGAGTGGCTACACTGATATCAGGTAAAATGGACTTCAGAGGGAGGGGATGTGATATAACAATACAAGCGTCAGGCTACCAAGAACACATAACAATCTGAAATGTCCCTGTCAAGACATGTGAAGCAAAACTGGCTTGCACAGAAAGCAGCAAATACACAATTCTCTCAACGACTGAGTGGAGAATTAGAAAATCAGCATTCAATGAGATCTAATCTACATTTACAGAACACTCCACCTAACAGTCAAATATACATCCTTTTGAATTTCCTACTGTATATATATCAAGATAAATCCTACCCTACGCCACTAAGCAAGCTCAACAGATTTTAAGAGTTGAAGTCGTTCTGAGCCAGGCATGCCTGCTGTCCTCAGGAGCCTGAGCCAGGTGGATCTCTACACATTCGAGGCCAGCCTGGATGACATAGTGAGACCTTGCCTGAAAAAAATTGTAAAACTCACATGGGATGTTGTTTTCAACCACAGGTAGTGTTTGTTTGCCTGCTTGTTGCTTGCTTTTGGGCACCAGGGATCAAACTTGGGACCTCGCACTCACGGGGCAGGTGCCAGAACCACTGAACTAAATCCGCGCCACACAAGGAATTTTTTTTTTTTCTTTTTTGAGACAGGGTCTCGTTTTGTAGTCCAGGCTGGCCCTGAGCTCACTGTGTAGCCCAGGCAAGCCTGGAACTCAGCAATCCTCCTGTCTCTGCCTCCCGAGTGCTGGGATGACAGGTGTGAGCCACCACACCCAGCACTGTGGTATGTGGTATTGACTGGCGGTGGGCGTGAGCCACCACGCCCAGCATCGCATGTGGGATCGAACTCAGGACCTTGTGCTTATGAGGCAGGCGCCGGAACCACTGAGCTAACCCTCCGGCCCATGAATCTTGGGTCTTTACGGGAGAGGAGTCTGGAAGGTGGTCTTGCGCAGGCCAGGCCGGTGCTAAAAACCGCCAAACTAAACTGCCAGCCACGCCCTGTGTTTCCTGAGGGCAGGATCACCTCTCAGCTTGCTCTCATACCACGAAGGGTTTTCATCTTAGCTGAAGACAGCTAAAGGCGCATCTACGCTTCACTTTTTAGATGGAGAGCTGGGACTTCCCTCGCTGCAGGTCTTCCCAGGACCCACACGAGTGCTGACGCGTCTGCCCCTCAGCCCTCCCAGGCCTCTCATCACAAGCACAGCGGGCTCCCTTTAGTTGGCCCTGTCTACTTTCATTTCCACTGAATCTGGTTGGATTTTAAAAATCGCAGGTACAAAATAAGGGACATTGGGCCGGAGGGTTAGCTCAGTGGTTCCGGCGCCTGCCTCGCAAGCGCAAGGTCCTGAGTTTGATCCCCGGTAAGCACATATAATGCTGGGCGTGGAGACACGCCCACCAACAATCAATACCACATACCACAGTGCCGGCCGTGGTGGCTCACGCCTGTGATCCCAGCACTCGGGAGGCAGAGACAGGAGGATTGCTGAGTTCGCGGCAGCTTGCCTGGGCTCCATAGTGAGCTCAGGTTCAGCCTGAACTACAAAGCGAGACCCTGTCTCAAAAAAAAATAAGGGACATTTCTGATGGTCCATGGATCGGCACCCCACCACCCTCCGGCCCTTGTTAGCTTACATCTTCAGTTTTGCTTTCTTTTTTTTTCCAGTACATGAGAATCAAACTCAGGATCCTGGGCTTTCCAGACAGGTGCCAAGACACTGAGCTCCATCCCTGGCCCTGCTTTGCTCTCTTTAACACAGACTGAGAAATGAAACATATTTAAGAAAACATTCTGACTGCAGAGTCTCAATTCTGTTTGATTTTCCCCCTTTTTCTAGTCGGCTCACCAACACGTAATTTGCTAACAAAAATTTTAAGCAATATACTGTTATGGAATCTCTCCAAACAGCATCACTAGTTTTTCACCCGTGACGAGGCACGGGTGTGAACCCGTGTGTCTGCCAGGGGCTGGGGTGGCACTCATGCCAGTGAACCAGGTAGAAATGCAGGCCGTTTTGAGAGTTCTGTCATAATATCAGCAATAGTAGTTGGTGCCAAGCATCATGCTAACTGCTTCTAAACGTATCTCAGTCACTCCCCAAAGAAAACACCATCCCCATTTTACAGGCAAAATTGCAAAATAAAGGGTACACACCAAAGCTCCCCTTCCACACAGCCCACCATGGTGACGGCAGAACTACAGGCCAGTGAGGGCACTACAGCCCAAGCTTCACATTTCTATTTGTCACTTCCGCCTTGAGTGGGCCGAGCTCAGTGGGCTCAGACTGGCATCGTGGATGCGCCGGGCAGCCTCACATCCAGACCGCCTTCGCTGACCTTCTGGCATCAGCACAGCCTGCAGCCAAGCGCTGCCAGGCTGGCACCCTGTGTGCCAAGGGCCTGGCTCCTCCTGCCAGGAGTCTGCTCGGCCAGCCCAGGAGAGGCCAGGCCCTCCCTGCCCCCAGGCTCCTCGAGCTGCCCTGTGAAACCTGAGCAGCTCTGCTTCCTGCAGCTCCTCCTCCGCAGGGCCGGGGCCGGTTTCCAGGGTCGTGACTTTCTCGCTCTGGTCCAGTCCGGCTGAGGCCGGGCAAGCTCTGTCCTCTGCCCCGCACCTTGGAAGCGGTGGTCTGATCCCAGCACCAGGGTCTCCTGCCCGACTCCGCCCAGAGCCTGTGTGGTCCCCCCACTTCCTGCCCGGTATTTTCTGCCTGGCCTTCTCTTTCTCTCTCCTTCTCATCTGGCTGCTTTCCGTTATTCTCTGGGTCACAGCTCAATGGCCCTTCTAGGAAACTCTCCAACTGCATGTCTGTACCTTGTGTCTTCTTAGTCCTTCCAGCTCCCTGACATAACTCCTTACCTCTAGTCACCTGCTCTCGATCTGAGTTCGGAAGCCAGGTCTTGTGCACTGGTGTGTTTGCTGTGTTGTAGGTGCTCGATAAAGGTTTACGTTGTTTATTTACTTTGTGGTACCAGGGGTAGAATTCACAACCCGTGCTTGCGAGGCAGGTGGCCGCGCCCCTGAGCGGCCCCGTGGCCCCGTGCGTGTGTCGGTCAGTGATCAAACACTCAGCAGCCTGGGCGACTCCACGTGTCTCTCCTGCTGCACAGGACCGTTCTGAGCCCTGACCGTGCGCTGCACGCCCACGCTCTGCGGTCCCAACGGGTGCGCCGTCGCGACTTCCAGATCCCACCCAGAGGCCGCACACGCCAGGGCGGGGCGGGCGGGGAGCCGGAAGGAGCGAGGGCTTCTCACAGCGTGCGCCTCGGGGCATCTCCTACTGCTGCGGTTTGAACCCAGCTCTGAGCCGTGTCCACAGCCTTTTAAGACAGTCTTACTAAATTCCTCAGACTGTCCCTGAGCTTTCAGTCCTCTTGCCTCAGTCTCCCAAGTAGCTAGGATTGCAGAGTAGCGCCGCGCCTGGAGTGTGATCCCTACTTTTACCCCAGCTGCTGTCACAGACGCCTTGCACCGGCAGTCTAAAGCACGGCGAGGGCTTGCTCCCAGAGGAGTCCGCGGCCATCGAGCGTCCGGAGGGCGCTCTCTGCTCTGGCCGGGAAGCGAGGCGGTGCCCTCACAACCTGGTGGCCCAGATAACTCTTTGCGCTATTTATTTACTTTGTGGTACCAGCGGCAAGGGCACTGGCGCTCAGAACCGACACCGGCCTGAGGACGCCCCTGGGGCGCAGCGCCGCCTGCCGGCCGTGTCTTGCTCCTGCAACCCCAGGCCGGGACCGACAGGAGCAGACACCCGCAGGGCGGGGTCTGGGCCGGTGCCCGGCAGGGTCTTCCTGCTCTGCCGGTCCACGGCGGAAGGGGAAACGGGCAGAAAGAGAAAGGGGCCAAAATGAGTCATTCCTGTTCTCGGGCGCTAGTCCCTTCGTGAGAGCAGCACACGCTGACCCCGCCGCCCCGGGGTCCACGCTTCCAGCGCGCGCACTGGGGCAGAAGCCAGGCCGGTACAAGCCCGGGCTCGGAGCGTGACAAGCCGTGGCCGCACGCGGGTAGGCGCTAAAGCTCGAGCCAGGCCGCTTCTGCTTGGCGTGCTGGCGTTTTGAACGTAAGCGGCAGGTGACCGTGGGGCTTTGCGCTGCCCGGGGCTGGCGGTGGAGACGCCCCGGCTCCGTGACAGCTGCATCCGCGTGCTCGGGCGGACTCGCCCCGGCGCACTGCGCGAGGGCGCACAGGGCTCCGGGCGGACGCGGCAGCCCGAGGCCGGGCCGGTGCTCACCGAGGAGCAGCCGTCAGCCGAGGCGGGAGAGCGGCGAGGCGCAGCGCACGGCAAGGACACCCCGGGCAGGGAGGACGCGCGCAGAGCCCCGGACAGGAGCCAAAGGCCCAGTAAGGTTAGGACGGGGAGCAAAAGTGAGGCCGCGCTGGCCTCTCGGGTCAAGCGACACTGTGAATTTCACCCCAAGAGCAGCGGGAGTCAGCGAAGGGCTCAAGCCATTGGGGAGGTGCAGGCACAGCTGGGGCACGGACGCTGTGGCGCTGTGTCGTAAGCCTCTTCATAGACTGCAGAGTATAAAACTGCCTCGTCATTGGGCTGTCCCCTGTGCAGCAGCAGCGCTGAGGGGGACGGGCCGGACTTTGTGCACATGGCTCCTTTGAGGCCGAGCGGAGGGGTCAGCCGCGAACGCACAGCGAGCCCGCCACCTCCCGACCGTGGTGCCCCTCAGACCACCACGCACCAAAAGCACTAGCACTGCATGACTTGGGCCTGGGTCTGGGCCCTGCCTGGCACAGGGGCCACTTCAGGGGTTGTCAGGGCAGCGGTTAGTGCCCAGGCCCACAGTCTGCCACGTGGGATCTCAAATCCCCGCGTGCCAGTCATTTAGCAGCAAGGCGAATCCAGCACATTAACTTCTTCGACCCTCTCCCTCTGCATTTTTAAAGTGGGACAGTCATACTCACCTTGTAGGATTTCTGTGATGTTTGAATAAAATAATGTATGTGAAAGCATCTGATGCATAGCTGGAGCTCAAGAAGTATCATATACTCCAATTTTTTTTTGAGACAGGGTCTCGCTTTGTAGTTCAGGCTGGCTCCGAGCTCACTATGTAGCCCAGGCAAGCCTGGAACTCAGCAATCCTCCTGTCTCTGCCTCCCGAGTGCTAGGACTACAGGCGTGAGCCACCACACCGGGCACTGTAGTATGTAGTATTGATTGCTGGTGGGCATGAGTCACCATGCCCAGCATTGTATGTGGTTACCAGGGATCAAACTCAGAAACTTGTGCTTGCAAGGCAAGTGCTGGAACCACTGAGCTATATCTCTGGCCATATACTCCAGTTTTTAAAGAGAGTAAGTTGTTTGCTTTTATTTTTCTTCAGTACTAGGCAACTGCATCCCCAGACCCCTTTAATTTTTTTTATTTAGAGGCAGAATCTTGCAAAGTTGTACAGGCTGGGCTTGAACTTATGATCCTCCTCCTCAGATTTCTGAGTAGTTGGGGTTACAAGCATATGCCGCAGCCCCCGGAATAGGTTTTCTTTTACTTTGGAGCTTGGGATACATTGAATATGGAAGTTAAATGAGGCTCAAATCCCTTCATACTAGGGTTCATTGTTTATGAAATGGGTTGCAGCCCTGTGCAATTTGCAGACATTTAAGGTTGCATAGAGGGGACTCTGCTGTCTCTCGTAGGCAGAAGCTTTCTTTCAATACAATTTTCCTACTTTTAACCTCTGTTATTCCAGAATTCATTCTTTGATTTTTAGAGAACACAAACTCACACTTCAAATATCTGCTGGGCTTGGGAGTTACATCTATTCCCCCTATACCATTTTGGAGGTCTTCCACCAAGATTACTAGGTGGAGGGAAGTTCTCTTTCATAAATTTTTTTTTAAATGATACCAGGGATCGAACTCAGGCCCTTGTGCTTCCAAGGTAGGTGTGGTACCACTTGAGCTAAAGCCCCAGACCCCACAGATTCTAACTAGTCTTTTTGCTGCACAGGTTGTAGCTTTTTGTTTCATAAGTTCTGCTTCCTACTCTTAAAAAAAAAAAAAAAAAGAGCGTAGAGGAGGACAAGGGCCGGGTTCTTCTCAGTAACAGCGCTCACTCGCAGAACGAAGCCTTGACAGTGGGCGCCTCTGCCTCTGGACTCCAGCAGGGTTCTCTGCGATGGCCATTTCCCTGGGAGCCAAGAGCACGGGAGCAGCTCAACTGTCCTCCCGGTGGGTACTGCGCAGTGGCCTTGAGCGCCATGCCTGAGGGGCTGCCCAGAGGTCGAGGCTCTGGGGAAAGCGGCACAAGGATCCAGAGGCCTCCACATGTCCCGTGAACGACCTGTCCTCGGAAGTGAGGAAGACGCACCAGGGCAACTCGAGGAGCCCAGAACCCCGGGAAACTCCATGAACTGCGACTCTGAGGGCTCAGACTTCCCTGACTGACGGTGAGGCTTCCGACCTGGGCAGTGTAGGACTCTCTGCTCTGGCCTTGAAAGTGCTCGAAGAACTTCATGTGGAAAACACCAACTTTGAGTGTTCTAGCTCGGCGTACAGTTTGGATCCTAAAGACGGAACTGCTGGAAGCGAGTGGTGGGTTGAACAGGTCTCAGGGACAAGCGACCTGCGGTTCAGTCAGCGGCTCTGTTTCACCCAGACCCACCTCCAGGGATGCCCGCTCTCGAACGACCCGCAAACACACACACGGCCTTGAGATGGCGGTTTCATTAAGCAGTACCTACACTGCATATGGGCTGCACTCTTGTGTTTTATTTTCTATTTTGTTCTATTTCATTAAATTGATTTCATGACCTGCTAATGGATTGCAACTTGTACCTTTAGAAACATTGGTCTAATAGATGATGACTTGTCCTTGAAGATGAATGAAGAAGATGTCGTTCATGAATAATAAAATTCAGATGAGTGATGCCAAAGGCTGAACAGTCTGAGTGGATACTTTGCACGCTTGTAGCAGACCCAGGATCTGATTTTCTGCCATCTCTGAACAGTGAAGTTGGACACAGTGAAAATAGTAACAATGTGGAGAATAGCTCTGGCATGTACTGAGGACTCAGTCAGTGTAGAGCTGGACTAGGCACTTGATTAAAATAACAAACACCATCCTTACAGGACCTGTAATGTAGTGGGAGAGAGAGCCTAGATCACAGACTCAGAAAGGAGGAGGGATTTCAGTGATGTGGTACACTGAGTTGCTATGGGATGACACAAACTTTGTAATAATTACCTGTGATAAATCTCTAAATATATAAAATGTAGCAACCAGAAAGTAGAGAACTACATTCAAAACAAGACAGGTAATGGGCCAGAGGGTTAGCTCAGTGGTTCCGGCGCCTGCCTCGCAAGCGCAAGGACCTGAGTTCGATCCCCGGTTACCACATATAATGCTGGGCGTGGTGGCTCACACCTGTAATCCCAGCACTCGGGAGGCAGAGACAGGACAGGAGGATTGCTGAGTTCGCGGCGGCTTGCCTGGGCGCCATAGTGAGCTCAGGGCTAGCTTGAACTACAAAGCGAGACCCTGTCTCCAAAAAGCAAAAAAAAAACAAAAAAAAAAACAAAAAAAAACAAGACAGGTAAGCCCCCAATGCCAGGAATGCAAGAGAACTCGAAGCCCAGGTGCTTACTGGGAGCTCTCCAGAAATGACACTCACGAGGAAAGAGTGTAGTGCTATAATATCTACTGGAGAATTCAAATAATTATATTAGTGAAGACCCTCAAAATATATGAACATATCCACAGGGTTTTTAGTTTTATTTTCTGTATTGACTCATAATAATTGTAGGTATTACTGAAGTACAGTGTGATGTGTTGGCATACGGGTACAATATGTGGCAATCAAATTGACTCAAACATTTGTCATTTATTTGTGATAAGAATATTCAAAGGCTGGCCAGAGATTTAGCTCAGTGGTTCTGGCGCCTGCCTAGCAAGTGCAAGGTCCCTGGCTCAATCCCCAGTAACCACATACAATGCTGGGCATGGTGACCCACACCCACCAGCAATCAATACCACATACCACAGTGCCAGGCGTGGTGGTTCACGCCTGTCATCCCAGCACTCTGGAGGCAGAGACAGGAGGATTGCTGAGTTTGAGGCTTGCCTGGGCTACATTGTGAGCTCAGGGCCAGCCTGAACTACAAAGCGAGACCCTGTCTCAAAAAAAAAAAAAAAAAAAAAAAAAAAAAAAAAAAAAAAAAAAAAAAAAAAAAAAAAAAAAAAAAAAAAAAAAAAAAAAGAAAGAGTAAATCCAGAAGGAATTAATAAGATAAAATAGAAGAGAAAACACAGAGTTTAGAAAGAACCAAACAGAATTTCTAGAAAAATGTTTAAATAAAAATAATCCAGTGGAAGGGTTAAATAGTTGACAATACTACTGAAGAGAAAAGTTAGAAAATACCTAAAATACAACTCAGAGAGTTAAAGTCATGGGTAATATAAAGGAAAGTCAAGAGACATAAAGAGTAAAATAAAAAGGCCCAGGAGAGATATTACAGACTGCAGAAGAAGAGAACAGAGAAGAAATATATGACAGTAGGATGGGGGAATTATTCAGTATTGAATGCAGAAATGAATTCTCGGTAAGAAACACAATTGGATATCTGAGAGGAATAAATAAAGATATGCTTACATCTAGATACACTGTGGTAAGACTGCAGATCATTAAAGACAGAAGACTTCAAGCTACCACATAATGATGATCAGACAGGTAGAGCTTCTTGGTAGGAGCTTTGGAAACTACAAGATATATAAGTACAGCCTCAAAATGCTAAAGAAAAATAACTGTTTAAGAATTTAAGAGTCTTGATATTCAGGTTTAACACAGTCCTAAGCAAAACACCAAGTGACTTTCTCATAGAATTAAAGAAAAAGAATCCCAAAATCTATATGGAACCAGAAAAGACCCAGAATCACAAAAGCAACCCTGAGTAACAAGAACAAAGGAGCAGATATCACAGTGCCAGAAGTCAGTTCACATTACAAAGCTACAGTGATAAAAACAATGTGGCACTGGCACAAAAACAGACAGATCAACGGAACAGAAGATGCAGAAACAATCCCAGGCACACGCAGCTCTTTGATCTTCAACAAAGGAGACAAGATATACACCAGAGGAAAAAACTTCTTTAATAAATGATGTGAGGGAAGCTGGTGAATGCACGTGGCAGAAGATTGAATGTAGACCCATATCTCCCATCATGCACTAAACTAAAATCAAAATGGATCAAAGATCTAAATGTTAAAACAGAAGTATTTAATCAGCTAGAAAATAAAATAAGGCACATCTTTTAGCTCTCCCCTTGGCCTTCAACTTTCTGACTAGTGGGGCTGTGCTCTGGGGCTTTCATCAGTTGGGAGCCTGCCCTGCGTCTCTTGCCCAAGTGCCCCTCCGGGATCTTGCCCCGGCTCTCAGCGGTCAGCGGTGTGCTGCCTGTTGTGTGTGCCCACTGTCGCAGTGGGGAGGGAGCGCTCCTTTCCCGCTGCCAGCCCAGGCCCCTTGTGTCCCCATATCATGCCACGGAGCAGAGAGGGCGTCTCTGGCCTTTTTGTTGAAGCTACGGGGGGAACTGGGAGCAGAGTTTGATTGGACCTGTGCTCTGCTTCACAACAGCAGTCCCTTGGTCTGTTTGCTCGCCGCCAGCAGTCCCCCGTGTGTCTCCCCCTTTCTCTCAGGTAGCAAAGTGACTGTTTCCTTTTCCTTCACCGTGGACCTTCGGGGCTACCGTCAGGTGATTCTGTCACTGCCTCTGGCTGTACAGCCCTCTCCCACTTCAGGCCCAGGACTCCTTCTCCGTGAGAAGCTGAGTCACCTTCTTGGATCCCAGATTCCCGCGGGGCAAGTACACAGCCCAGGAGCAGGTGGTCAGCGCGTGTGTTCTGCGAGACCCGTCCAGTTCCTCTGTGACGGGGATCTTACTTTCTTCCTCTCCTTCACCCTCCCTGATGCGCCCATGCCCTCTGTGCGGTCTTGGGGGACTTTAGTGTGATGATTTCCGGGTATTAGGCACCCCAGCCTGGAGGAGCTGAGCCGGTAAAGCTCACTGTCCTGCCATTTTTCCCAAAGGGGATGAATTTCTGTTCAGTAGATGCCAGATGTATCCAGACTTTCTGAACAAAAGCCAGGGGCACAAGAAATAATACCAAGAATCAACACATGGGATCATATCAAATTTAAAAGCGTCTGCACACAAAAGGAAACAACCAATGAGTAAACAACCTACAGATAAGGAAAAAATTGTCAGCTATTCCTCAGATAGAGGACTAATATCTAGAATAAAAAAACAACAAAAAAGTAAGCTTCCCCAAGAGAAAGCCCAATCAAAAAATGGGCAAGTGAAATGAATAGACACTTCTCAAAAGAAGTACAAACAGCAAATCAATACATTTTTTAAAAAATCAACATCTCTGGCCATTGGAGAAATGCAAATTAAAACACTGAGATTCCATTTACTCCAGATAGTATGGGCATCGCCTAGAAATCAAATAACAACAAATGCTAGGGAAACTGCAGGGGGTAAAGGACTTCTTCCACACTGTTAGTGGGAGTATAAACTACTATAGAAATAGTATGGAGATTCCTTAGAAAACTAAAACTAGAAATTCCATTCAACTCCACTGTTCTTCTAGGTATTTTCCTGACAGAGTAAAGACAGCACATTACAATGATATGTGCACACCCATGTTTATAGGCACACAGCTCATAATAGGTAAATCTTGGAAGTGGCCTATATGTCCATCAACAGATAAATGAATAAAAAACCATGATATTTATACAT
>PVIC010004328.1:46270-63166 GCA_004025085.1 Thryonomys swinderianus | reverse complement strand
CATGTCCTGTGTACAAACCCAGCTTCCCTCTCCACACTGCATGGTCCTCACCATATCAACATGAACACCCAACTTTCTCCTTCCTGCCTCTCACTTTTGCACAAGCAGTGAGCCTCTTCCAATACAATTCCCTCTCATTTGAATCAAGCCATAAAGACCACCTGGCAAGAAGCTGCCTAAAGGGTTCACTTCCGGTTAGTCTTATTCGACCTCCCTCCACTACCCTAGTTGCTGGCCAGAGGTGGCTTCTAGGCTAGAACACTTATGCTTCTGCATCCCATTCTGCCTGCTGTGTCCCCACCCCCATTTTATCTGATTTAAGAGTTCTGTGAACACTGGAGTTGGTGCTGAGGCCACCCCTGGAAGTGGTAGAAACAGACTTGGCTTTGAGTATGAACTGTAAATATGGAGAAATTAATTATCCTATTGATGCCTTGATTTCCTAACTGTTCAAATGTGGATAATGCTGCTGAGCACAGCATGTGAGAATAAAACTGAACTGAACTAACGTACATACAGCAGCCTACCTAACACAGGACAGTGGACACGGTCCTATGAAGGCAAGCTGGAATCTCTTGACAGACTGAAGGTCAAGCCGCACAATTCCCCCTGATATGAGATGGATTAGACTCAAGTCCAATAAACATAGTATGAGAATAAAACAGATCACAATCCTGCAGAGGACACACCAGTTCTTCTGAGAGCCTCACAGAATGGCTCACTTTTGGTTTTGCCCTCTGCTCTGCTAGACTCAAGCTCAGGCCCCCAGTTCTGACCTGATGGCCTGCCGGAGCCAGCCGGACCAAACAGCAGGGTTGTGAAGTTGAGGGGTGCGGATTAAGAAAAGAAGACAGGAAAATGGGCTTGGGAGGACCTTTCAGTCAATACTGAGCAGGCCCTGAGTTTATTCTTCAGTGCTCTTTTATAGTATTTCTAGCTAGAGTGCTCACATGTGAATCTTTACAATTAGTAAGGTAAACAGTAGTAAAAAAAATCAACAGTTATCACAACCTTGATTCACAGGTGGCATAGAGATAAATTTGTCTACCAGGGAACATCTAATAATCTACAGAATGTGCCCTCTCTATTCTTAAAACTTTTCCCCAGGCAATTAGCAGGTCCCTTATCTTATGCTAAAGTCTAGCTGTGACTCTCAAGGTTCAGGTCTTTGTAATTTAAACATCTCCCTATTTTTTACTCTTGAGAAGTTTCTTCTCTTTGTCATTTTATTTTATTTAACCTCTAAAGCAATATCTTTTACCATTAGTTCATGGTAAATAAATCTAGTAAAGATTGTATTAAAAAAAAACCCCAGCAAACTCCTAGTAAAAAGAGCAAGAGAAGACTCTGAGCCAGAGGTTGATAAGACTTCTTTGATCAGGCATCCCAATACAGTGATCTAAAGGTCACAGATCATCTTGATTTGATTTTTTTTTTTTTGAGACAGGGTCTTGCTTTGTAGTTCAGGCTCGCCCTGAGCTCACTATATAGTCCAGGCAAGCCTCTAACTCAGCAATCCTCCTGTCTCTGCCTCCCAAGTGCTGGGATTACAGGCGTGAGCCACCACGCCCGGTCACAGATCATCTTGAGAGCTGGGCAGCACTGTTTGGTATAGTTCCGATCTCGCAACTGCTAGTTGGTACAGCACCCAGTACAGATCTCCAAGCCTAAAAAGAGTCTCCTCTAACAGGGTCTGCTTCCCACAATGGCCCCTCTGCCCAGGGCAGATGCTCTGGGCACCGAACCTGGGGCCAACATCATTTTCTCTGCAGCAGCAGAGTGTGAGTGGGATGGAGACAGAGTTCAGAGCCTGCAGCATGACAACGGAAATGGGATCTCTGGGGAAGATACCTGAGCAGAGGCTGAGGAAGGGAGCTCATGGGAAATAAAGGTTTATTTATGGGAAACCTGACTGATTCAAAACACTCACCTTTCATGGTCACTTTGAATCTGGGGAAGAGCCAGAGGTCAGGGAATGCCAGATCTGATAAAGTAGAGGAAGATACATTATAACATTTTTATTTCACAGAAATTGTTCAAAACTTTAAAACGGTTCAGGACATTGAGGTAGCCATGAGAGCACAGCGAGGATGCTCACAAGACAGGATTTCTAGAACTGCTTCAGAAGATGGCAAGAATGGTGGGATGGATTATTTGAAGTGAGGAAGAGTGTTCTGAGGGGCATTAATGGCAACATGTCTTTTACTTCTT
This sequence comes from Thryonomys swinderianus, assembly GCA_004025085.1. Classification (NCBI taxonomy): domain Eukaryota; kingdom Metazoa; phylum Chordata; class Mammalia; order Rodentia; family Thryonomyidae; genus Thryonomys; species Thryonomys swinderianus. The sequence continues at coordinate 60,955 of PVIC010004328.1, read as the reverse complement.
CATTTAATTTAATTTCTTCATTTAGTCATTCACTGTATTTTATGCACCCCTGGTATATGTTTAACAGACTGCTGAGTAAAGGTTCCTTCCTTAGTTGTGGGCAGAAATGCTGCAGAAGCACTGAGGTGGGAAACTTGAGGAAAGAATACCATCCATAGAGCTCAAGCAGCATGGAGAGCTAAAGGATGAAAGTGGATTCCTTGCACATGAGATGTGGTGGCGGCTATACGGAGGAGCAGTGCAAGGGGAGAGTCCCTCGGAGATGAGTGGAACTTGGAAGGGAGGTGAAGGAGACAGATCTCTTACAAAGGACCTTAGCAAAGAAGAAAGAATGTGATAGCAATGGAGGAAGTTAAGATCAAGGATTCTTCGCTCTCTCAGGAGATTGAAAGGTGCTTGTGGAAGCAGTTGAAGATGTGAGGTAAACAGTTCACTGAATATGGTTGAGAAAGGATCAGCAAGCAACAATAGGAGCTGTGAGATCTGGGGAAAGGAGAGGTGAGGTCTGAGACCTTGAGGTGGCTGTTTCCCAAGCTGAGGTACTAGAGAGGGGAGATCTCCTCTACCTTGCCAGGTATAAGGCCGGAGGGGAGGTCTGCAGATGTCCGGACTGGATGCTGGCCACGGACCCCCGGTGAGTAAGCCCTGGTTCTTGCTCACTGACAGGCCACAGTGCGTGGGCTTATGAGCTGTCAGGCAAGTCGGGAAGTGTTAGCAGCTCATCCTACCTTTATCCAGCTATCGGTTCTTCCTGCTTTCTCTTGGGCAGTCATCCAAAGGCAGGCATGGTTTCCACTTCTGTTAGTACTTCCTGTGCTCCCATTAGCTTTTAGGAGCCTGTGTTAACAAAGGAACCTGAAGTTCAGTACACAGCCGAAAAGCCTAAAATGTTCTTGTGAGCTGGGGTGGCTGTTCATCCCAGCTGCTTCGCAGGCTGATGTGGGAAGACTGCAAGGTAGAAGCCAGGCTTGGCAACTGGCAAAGGTCCTCTTGGTAAGTTCTCCATGACTGCAGCAGTCAGGAACCCGGGCGAGGGCTGCTACCTGTTCTCACATGGTTACCAGGGATTTGGGGGCATGGTCACATTCGGGAACTAAGGCACAATTCTGTCTTCCAGAGAAAGATGGTACTGCCAGGAGTGGTACCATGAGCCCTAATCCCAGTGACATCCTGGGAGACTGAAGCAGGCGGATTCCAAGTCAGAACCCACAGGGTTTGGGAACTACAGTGGATGCCTGGTTGAACCATGGTGAGCATTTTTGGTTCAGCTATCCCCAGTGGCCCTACACTCAACAGGTGACACAGAGACTGGTATCTTGAGCACTGATCTTTCGGACCCCACACTGTACCAGTTCTTTAGACAAATGGCCACAGGCAGCTATGGGTAGGGGACCTGCCCCATCACCAAGCACGCTGGGTACACAGCTTCTTCCTACACAGGTTTGCCTATGTAAGATGGGACAGTAGATGGACTGACTGCTCGGGCCACTTATCACAGGTGACAAAGCCTCCACCCAGGGCCCAGGGCTCCCAACAAGGGGCAGGAGGATCTAGAAGGTGCCTCAGCCATGCCAAGTCTCCTAAGTGCCACCTGTCAGGTCCAGGTGAGAACACTGATGACAAGGGCCTCCGACCCATGCGTAACACTCTGTCAACGCTGGCACAGACACACCTGCTGTCACCTGTGCTGGGGACGGCAGTGCAGGAGCACGAGCACTCCCTGGCTATCTAAGGCAATGCTCCTACACTCACGTGTTTCAAACCGATGAAAACCACAGCAACCCAATGACAGACCCAGCCCACTGCCTGCTGCTGAGACTTGCCAAACCCACACCGAAACTCACCCCACCCATGGCGCCCCAGGGCCACAGGCCAGGATGAGACTGCAGGAAGACACTCACTGCCCGGACAAGTATGCTGTTGTTTTGTTTTTCCAAGCCGTGCTCAGCAAGGTTTAAATAAACAAGCACTCACACTTCCAGCTGGGGGAGGGTAGGAGCAGGACCAGTGTGTGAAAAGGCCGCAGGACACTCGGCGCAGAGGAACCAAGGTCCCCAGAGCCCGTGTGTGACTATTTCCAGCAGATACAGGGTGACGTGCTGTCCTAGAGAATGCTTGCCCGGCCAGCGTTCTTCTACAAGCTGCTCTGTCAGGGCACTGAAGCATCATTCAGATTTCCTTGGGAAAGCCTTGTGGACTGCCTGCCTGACATATGGTCTGTGCGACACAGGGCTGGACCTGTGACAACCCAGGATCCTGTTGTGAAGCCACCCAGGGCTTTGCTTTCTATCACTGTGGTCACACGGGTTTACTACATTCTTCCTGCTCTCTGCTTCTTTAATTAAGAGAGTTCCTAAATAAGAACAGTCAATATTTGTCAAATCTTTGACAACAATGCCTTTTTTTTTTTTTTGAGACAGGGTCTCGCTTTGTAGTTCAGGCTGGCTCTGAGCTCACTATGGTGCCCAGGCAAGCCTGGAACTCAGAAATCCTCCTGCCTCTGCCTCCCGAGTGCTGGGATTACAGGCGTGAATCACCACGCCCGGCACTGTAGTATGTGGTATTGATAGCTGGTGGGCGTGAGTCACCATACCCAGCATTGTATGTGGTTACCGGGATCGAACTCAGGACCTTGCACTTGCGAGGCAGGCGCTGGAACCACTGAGCTAAATCTCTGGCCCCAACAACAATGCTTTCTTAAAAGAAAGATTTTAAATAATAAATGCTAAGTCACCTCTTTTATGCCCCCTGAACTGCATGAAGGTCAGTCTGGAGCGTTATAGGTTTCCAAGTGTTTGTTATCTTTTTTTCTCTAAGCACATACATCAGAGGCAGCAAGGATTTTCTAAAAGGTCCTTCTGGGTGAATCGGCTCATTCTGGAGCTAAGTGCCAGTTCCTGGGACCTGGTGAAGCTCCTTCAGAGAGCTGGTTACTACGCCGTCAGCCCAGCTAGTACTGAAAATCTCAACCTTTCGCAGTCATCCCCTCATCTTCCAACTTTCTTATGATCTGGCACAAGTTCAAAAGCAAAGGGCAGGGGCCTAGGCAGTGCACTAACCATGGACAGCAGGAGGGGCTGGGGGGGAAGGTGGAGGGCAGAGAGCCTCGCACTGCCAGCCACAGCCTGCACAAATGAAGGGCCCCAGGCACAAATCCCTCCACAGCACCCAGGTTTCCACCTTGGCCTCAGTCGCCCTCAAGTGCAACAGAACCGTTGGCAACACAACTCAGTGGAATTACTGGTACATAGTTTTAGCCGGGGGTGGAAGGCAAAGCAAGAGTCACTGGAACCTCAGAGCTAGCCAACAACTTCTGTTGTCATTTACTGTTTGGCTTTGGGAAAATTATAAAATTTATGTAAGTCCTAATTTTCTCCTTTGCACACTGAAAATGGTACCACTACCTACCCCGGGGGCTTGTCCTGGAAAGTTAAACCTAGTTTAGTTCTCTGTGTGAGGCAGTAAATGACACCATGTACCAGTAGCTACCACCTTGTCTCCCAGAGGCAGCTCATTATTTATTTAGAAGTTAAATGTTAATACCTCAGAAGAAATCTGGGGAACCAACCTTGCCCAGTCAGAATTCCAGAAGCCCTGGCTGAAGTCCACGCGGTCACAGTAACTGGCCATGCTCACTGTATGAAGTTACACAGCCCTGAAGAAATAGAAACATGTCTCCGCTGTCTACACAGCCAGCTGAGCCAAAGTGACCGGATCAGTGTCGGTGTCTCTCCCAACTAGCTACCTCCTTTCAGAGGAGGAAATACCCCAGAGCTGAGTTGCACTTACTTCTTCCCGCAGATTTTCTTCCATGCATAATCCTTGTTTTAAATCCATAAAACCTATGCAAGGACACAAAAGAGAAAGTTATGAAAACTGAGGGTGAGAGACAGACATACACGAGCATTACAGACCCAAAGCTAGGAAACTGAAGATGTGGCACAGGGACACCGCGAGACAAAGAAGTCTTCTCTTCACACTTAGGTGTCTGATGGCTTCTTGGTAGAAATTACTTTTCTCTTTAGAGCAGCTAGTTCGTACGTCCAGTTGAAATAAAGTTTCAGAGAGACTCCTGTTAAACATACCACTGAATAAGCTTTGGACAAATTATAATTCTCTTCAGAAGGACATGAGGCTCAGGCGGTTAGTCATCTGAATCTACATGACAAGGTTGGGATTCAAACTCACATCTGCAGCACCTGATTCTAAGAGTGCACCATCGATCTCCAGTCAAAACTTTTAAGCCTGAAATGCTCTTCTAAAGGGCACGCTTTTACAATTTAAAAACTTTTTATTATGCAGGCAACTTCTTACAAATGTTTGAAAACCTAATTTGCTCCTTCTAAAGAGGTTTGATACGGTACTGATTTCGTGCTGTTAACGTGGAAAGCAGATGACAGGTACAGAAAGGTGCACGACATGATTCTGCATTTGGAGGCTTTGCTTTTTCTAACGTTTCGTTTAATTAGCTCTTTGGGAACTCGAAGGAGGTAACTCCCCAATAACTGGGGAAGCCGAGATCACCGCTCTGGGGACATAACCAGCCTTCTCCACAGCTCCTGAGCACAAACCCTCATCGAGCGTGAGTACACTGCTGCCCCGCACACCACTACACACCCATGGCAGTGCCCCCAATTCCCCCAGGCAGGGATGGCTGCTGCAGCACTCTGCCACAGCAAATGTGCCCTGCTCACCCAGCCACTGCACATGTCCCGAGGTGGGGCAGACCGCAGTCCACGGCAGAAGGGCTGCCATGCCAGAGCAGCCAACTAGTAAAGTTTTGGGTAAGTTTTTAGACAAAAAGTGTGTTAAGAAATGCTACTCCAAACTTTCAAGCAAAAAGGTAACACCCAGGCAATTGTTTTGCAATTTCTTATTGGTCCCTCTTTTCATCAATGACTATTTCAGCTCCTCTGATTTTTCCTCACTATTTTATCCTTTCGAGTACTGTTTCTTTGGTAAAAACAGAGAATAAAGGGGCTCTGCAGAGGAAAGGAGGTGAAGAGATTGTTCTGACCTCCTTTTCCTGCCCCTCCCCACAAGACAGGCAGGCAGGTGGACACTGTCCCCTCCCTCCCCACAGGGCTGGCCAACAGGGAGGGTGTGGGCCACAAGGGGGAACATTCAGTGAGGAAAATGTGGGTACCTTCAACACCAGCCTCACAAGAGCAAGGTACGCTTCACACAGTTAAGTGTTGCTTGAAAAAGACCCAGGATGTTCTCAAGTTGGGACTGTCTTGTTGGTATTAGTCCACTGGGAAGCTTAAGTTTGGTTCCACCTTCCTGAAATTGAAGAGCATCATAGGCTCACCTGACGTGAGAGATTTAAGATGAAACAAACCAAGTGAAAATGAAGTGAAGAAAACAGGCCAAAGGGTTAGGTGCATATTTTCCAGAAGAATTTAAGCACATATCGTTCTGTGCATCTTTACCTCGCTCACCGCAGCCATGAAAAACAGTGCTAAACAGTGGGACGTGGATGGAAAACAAAAGCAAAAATCACTGTACAGTTTGTTTTTTGGTGTCAACACATTGCTTCTTAAATTAGGACCTATCAGCTTATCTACAATTGGCCTATGAGCCAAAATCTTACAGAAAGAGGCAAAAACAGTTACCTAAGGATTAGGCAGCAAAGCACGAAAGAGACCAGCCAAACCACTTGGGTGCTGGGTACTTTCACGCAAGTTTTAAAAATACATAAATATATGCATGTACTCAAGCTAAAATGGTAAGTGAACCAAGAGAAGAAGTGCACAAGTAACAGCAGGTATTGTATGTGGCAGGTTGAGATGGGTCACGGAGGCCACCAGCCCAGGCTGGCACAGTTCAGAATGAGGGCAGGCCCAACGTGGCGCTGGTCCCTCAGGGTGGGTGAAGAAGTGCACCCCCTGCAATGCACCAGGGCCTGCTTGGAACCAAGGGGCTCCGACACGTAATGGAGGTGAGCGTGCAGAGAACTCAGATATCTGCTAGTGCTTGAACACACAAAGTAATATCATTAAAAAGCTGATGACCAATGTCCGCGCTAAGTTTATTTCATGGAGAAAACCTCCTTCCTTAAAAAAAGATACGATTTGCCCAGAAACCACAGTGACTGGCATTTTTCATTTCTCATTTATCACAGCATACGAAAATCAACAGAAACATACTAAAACATACCCTTATCACCCTTAAGTTAGCAGATTTATAATTAATCCTTGAAGCAGTATTTTGTTATATTTTGATTCAAACTCTATTTACAAATCAAATTGCACTTATAAAGATAGCAACATGTCTATTATGGTAGTATAAGTTATTTTACTACATTGTGGTCTCATAGCTGAATAGAAAACTTTTTAAAGCTGTCTTCAGTAAGAATCACCTAGTTTGCAGTACATCATTATCCACTGAATTTCTGAACCAGTTTTCTGTTTGTGCTTTTCTGCTCTATTTTCTTGTACAAATGGCACATGCTTTAGGAGTGGACAAAGTCTGACACTGTACTCATTAAAAAAAACTTATTCATGAAAAGGTAAAGTGTAAGAAACAATTAGCAGTCTAATCCTTTGGTTCATCATTCAAAAAACTCAACCAATATAATTTACACATCATTGGTATTTCATCTTTTTGGTTAAAAACAAGTCCACCATGTTTATCACTGATTAAAAGCCAGTTCTGCTTAAAAAATAGCACATTCCCACTCTCCTCTCACTGCTTGACCCGCCGCTGTTCACACCTGGTTTGACACGACACAGGACACAGTAAGGCACAAGTGGATGGTACAAACAGGATCAAATACTTCAGGAGGGGTTTGTTTTCCTGCACAAATCCTAAAATATGTACCGTCTTTGAGATAAAATAACAAAAAAAGAAATACATATTCTTGTTAGGAAATACTTATACAAAATTCTAAAATTTACACCATCTGAGCTGCCAAAAAAGATTTAAAAAGTATCATTTTTTTCCCTGTACATAAAACCTCTCATCATAAGTTCAAGAGAACTTAAGTTCAAAATGTCCCAGCCCTGTATAGAAGTAAAGAGGATAGACATTTTCCTGTCTGCTCTCTCACCGCAACATAAGACAAAAACAAAGGTCAGATGTTTACAGTAGTATATTCTACTTATTACCAACAACCAAAATATTAAAAAAAAAAAAAGAAAAAGAAAACCAAGGCAGGAGACTACTGAAGCGGTGACCAGATGCGGGGCATTAGAAAGGCACTTCCTGGGACAGAGCAGCGTCTGAGCCGGATGGGAGGTGATGCAGGTGCTGGTGAGGACAGGACGCTGTGGCTCTTGGGAAGCAGACAGGACTGTCTGGACAGCAGGGGAAGACACAGGAGGTCAGACCTGGAGGTGACATTCTACACAGAAGTGGTCACTCGGTCAATGGCGTGATTGACCTCGTTTTTGTTTGAATCCAGTCCTTTAGCAGCATTCATGTCATTCCGTAAATTCTCCACTGTCTTTTTCATGTGCTTCAGCTCCCCTGGGTGTGGAGTGGCTCGCCTTAGAAGTGTTCTCTAAAAATAAACAGTACAGTGAGTGTTTTGCTTTCATTCCATTATTTTTTTAAGTATATGCAGCTTCAAGGAGTGAGCATGCCAAACAAATCATACAGTCATAGCAAATACAAGTGAGTGTGGGTGGGAAAGCTTTCTTCAGAGGTGTGTGCATCCTCCCGGCACTCATGGGTACTTAATGGCAGGTAAAAGTGCTTCATGTGACATATCTACTCACAGTAGCAGCAAAAGAACACTTCTGAAACTATGAGTCTTAAATAAAGTTTCTATAAAGAAAAAATATGAAAGTTAAGTGGTAATTATGGGATATAAAAGAAAAATGCAAATCAATATATAATAAAAAGTCCTTAGAAGAGTCACTATAATGTTCTGTACCCAACGTGGTCCTGATTTTCTTCAATTCTTGAGGCACAGGAAGTGAAAAGAAAGGGAAGCTTCAAAGAGAGGGTTTCATTTACCTGGTGCTATATGTGGTATTTATACGATCCACTGAAGGAAGTTCACACTCTTTCAATAAACCCCAGTGCCAGATATTAAGTGACAAGATGCAATCTGTACAGTCTTGTATCGTTTAGTGTGTTACATGCTGTTTAGCAAGCCTCAGTGCAGAATTTATACCTCTAAAGGGATCTGTGCTGGAATTTCAGGAGGCGGACAGAATATTGGATGGGCATTATTGATTGCGGAGATACTCACTCCTTGACAAATGTCACAGCGGGCAAAAGGAGACACTGAGTCTGAGATCATCCTGTCATTCCTCAACCCACGGTGCACTACTACTGTGCATGATCCAAGTCCTATCTGCTGACAGCTGAGATAACAAAGACTGTCTGCAGTCCCTGAGAAATGTCCTCTGTCTGCATGTGGCCAGTACTCCCTTCAGTGTTGTTTATGAAAATTCTGATTAATGCAAGGAATTTCAAAGCTGAAGTCAACTGGAAGGAAGATGTCAAGTGCTATCACTGACTCCTGGAGAACATGGCTGTCTGAGAGGCATTTAAACATGACTGAAAGAAGGGTGAGGAGTTAGTATTTCCAGTCAACTTCCAATTTCTGGATGAAAACTTGTTAAGGTTTCTAACTATGAGCATATGGCATGATGGGTAATGCAGCTGTGGAGAAGAGAAGTCAGCTACATGGTCGCATCATGGCATGACAATGGAATCAGCATGGCATGACCACCAGTGGGTAGAGAAGAGGAAGGGACTCATTCATAGAAAAAGAAGAGCCCCAGGTTTTTTAGTTTGTTTTTGAGACAGTGTCTCTCTCTGTAGTTCAGACTGGTCCTGAGCTCACTATGTAGCCCAGGCAAGCCTCGAACTCAGCAATCCTCCTGCTTCTGCCTCCCGAGTGCTGGGATTACAGGCATGAGCCACCATGCCCGGCACTGTGGTATGTGGTACTGATTGCTGGTGGGCGTGAGTCACCATGCCTGGTGTTGTCGTATGTGGTTACCAGGATTGAACTCAGGACTTTGCACTTGCGAGGCAGGCAGCGGAACCACTGAGCTAAATCTCTGGCCCCAAGAGCCCGTTTTAAGGAAATAGGGGCAGGTGCAGTGTGGAAATTACCACAAAAGAGAAGAAAGAGCTCCACAATCTATTCAGATAACAACAGTGAAAGAAGTTCCATTTGCCTTCTTTGCATTTCATGACTCCGTAGAGAGAAGTACCTAGTTTTGTTTCCTTAAAAAATTTCTAATGCTTAAGGCAAAACAGAGGGGATGCTTTGAGGCAATAACAAAATCCTTCCTAAGTATCATTCTTAGTCTTGGAAGGCTCTTACGTGAACTTCCATGAAACAAAAGAATCTCCCTTTCCATTTCCATACCGTCTCATTATCCTCTTCATCTTTCTCATCATCCAAAAATCGGATGGCGCTAACTCTGTGTAACGCATGCTCCGTCCAGGTATCATCGGCGACGTCCTGTACCAGGCTCTCCAGGGCACCACAGCGTGCTAGATTCTCTGCAGGGGCACAGAAGACATCAGCAGGACTGGACACTGCAGTTTCATGGCCTGCTAGCCAGACCCCATGTGGAAAGCCAAAGATGCAGCAGCAGAAACAAGGGGAGCAAACCACCATCTCCACCTCTGAGCCTTTTTCATTAACAACAGCAAACACCAAAAATGACAGAGGGCCTGGGCAGGGTTCACTTTCTTTTTAATGGCATATAATTAATTTAAGATCATATGAAATTTTTTTTTTTGAGACAGTGTCTCGCTTTGTAGTTCAGGCTGGCTCTGAGCTCACTATGTAGCACAGGCAAACCTCAAACTCAGCAATCCTCCTGCCTCTGCCTCCCAAGTGCTGGGATTACAGGCGTGAGCCACCACGCCTGGCACTGTGGTATGTGGTATTGATTGCTGGTGGGCGAGAGTCTCCACGCCCAGCATTGTATGTGGTTACCGGGGATCGAACTCAGGGCCTTGTGCTTGCGAGGCAGGCACTGGAACCACTGAGCTAACCTTCCAACCCCCCGTATGAAATATTTACTAAATGAATTATATTTATTTCACTATAAAACATCAATAATTTGAAGGGTCCTTTTCATAATTATCTTTTACACAGTAACTTCAAATTGTCTCTGACAGTGATGTGACCACACATGTTTTAAGGTGACATTTTCCCTACTGACATTCTACTACATTTTCTTCTCTTATAGCCTGCAAATGCCCATCAGTGGCTGGGGCTGGCAGGGTGGTTTCGGGGGAGCTCTCACTCTCCATGGGAACTTCAGTTATATCAGACCCGGCCCTCAACAAAAGGTTTATAATAGCATCTTGATGTTAGTATATTTTCTTAAACCCTCAAAATTTACAGTACAAATATACAGTGACTCAAAATAACCCACTGGCTTGAAGATAGTACTGCTAATCCTCTGAACTCTCAGTTAGGATTTTAAGAGATTGCTACTCTTCTTAGGAGCACTAACTATCATTCAAAACCAAAGGCTGCTCCCAAAATTTTGGAAAGGCAGAGAGGCCCTCTTTCTGCCAGGCTCCTGTAGAGGTGCCACCGGGCTGGGCCTGGAGCAGACTGGACCAAACAGTACCACACAGGCCAAGGTCACAGCTGGAGGTTAGCTACCACTGAGTCCCACAGCCTGGGGAGCAGCGCCCTTGAATTCACCTTGACAGGAAGGCTCTGAAGGCAGCTGAGGAAGTAAGACACAGGTTAGGATCTTCTCTCCCGTGGTGCAGTCCGTGTCCGTCTGGAAGGTGAGCAGAGGCTGGGACTGGTTGTCAGACAGCCACAGAGCCTTCAGCTTCAAGGCGGTCAGTGACAAGGGCAGATGCAGCAGCCTGCGGTGAAACCGAGAGAGATCACAACCTCAAAATCCTGCAGCAATCCACGTCCAGTTCAAAAGGAGCGTCCTGAGACGGGGTCCAAACACTGGAGAAACAGCCCTGTTTCTGACGCGATGAGAGGTTCACTCTTCGCAAGTAGATGCTCAGCAGGGCTCAGTGGCCCCTCTGTCAACATATGGCTTTCGCTAGGCCCCCAGGCCACGGAGGAAACACTGAAGTGACAGGACACACCGCAAAGCCTTGTGCTGGGTGGAAAGCAGCACCCACGGGAGGATCCAGGATCAGGCACACTTAGTCCACGATTCATGGGTGAGGCGAAGGGGCCTTGGGTACCTATCTCAGGGGCACCTGCCAGTCGGGATCTGAAGAGGGAGATGAGCACAGAGCGTGGGAGAGTTGAGGTAACAGCAGAAGTGCAGGCTAAGAACCATTTTCCACGGGCTTCCCAGATTATTTCAGGTGTTTTTATTTGAAACTTAATCTACCAGTTTCCAGACACTCCCACTTAGACTGGCGATGATTAACATCCATGTCAAGCTGTTTCCACTTCAAGTGAAGTAGACACAGGCAGCACTGGAGAAGTTATAATGTGACACCTAAGGATTAGTCTCCTACTTTGCAAAGGTACCTGTTAGTACACGAGAAGTCCACCTACATCTTGCAGTTTGTGAGAAATTCTGAGTTGACAAACTCGAGGGAGAAACGCTAGATCACTATGTATCTCTATAGAGATACGAAAAGAAGCTGTATTTCAGTAAAACTCAAAACTCAATTGAGTACAGTGTAAGCATAAATTGGTTATTACTATAAGTGAAGTTAGAAAATCAGAGTGCAAAGATACTAACAACGGTTTCAAGAGTGTCAACAATGATGCCCCACAAATGTCTCTAAGCTGCTGGTGAAGAGAGGGGCACATCACCCTTTCTCAGACCATCAGCACAGCAAAGGCTGGTCCATCCTCCTGTGAACCAAATGCCGAACTAAGTACCTGGTGCTGTATCACTGCAGGACTCAATGCACATGCAAGTGCTGTACATGTTGGCCTGCCTCAGAGAAGACGGCATACTGTGCACACAGAGTTTCACCAGTGGTTCTCCTCAGCTCTAACTGCCCTTACTCAGAAGCATCTGTGCGTCACATGGAATAGAGACTTCTTGTGCTTACACAGACCATTTCTCTTGCTACCCAAACACACGGAAGTTGAAGACAAGCATTTGCCTTTAAAGAGTACCCATCAGACACTGAAATCCTGGAGTATATCATTTCATTTTATGGAACAAAAGAGTTTTGTTTGAAATATTTTTTTCCTATTTCTTTCAGAGTAGGAGTTTAGCTCTTAGCCTCAAGTATGTTTGAAAGTTCAAGTCTTAGCCAAGAAGCTCACAGTCGGCACCCTCCACTGTTCCATCACGGCCGCACAAGAAAAAAACCAAGACTTGAAAAACAGTGCCAAATGCAGACAATTCAACGTGCACCCTCAGTCCTCACCCTGAGGACTGGCTTCCCGGCTCAGTGCTGAGGCACATGTGTGAGTAGGAGGCTAAAAAAGAGCATCACAAACAGCTTTTAAGGATGACAAACCACAGGATAAAAACTAAAACAAATTACTAGATGCTATATGAACAGATCTTTATAATTATATTTCAATTCAGTTTAATGAGCTGCTAAAACACCAGCTTTCTTGCAAATAAAGTGCTGTTTCCACATGGACGCTGCTGGCCAAGCTGATACCATACCCGAGTTTGTCCCCAGCTGTCCTGCAACAGCAGCGGTACCAGAGGAGGCATAGAAGAAAAAGAGGCCCTGTCTGTGCAGTCTGCTCACACACTCTGCGGCTGCACTGGCCCTGATGACTCACAGGGCCGGGGCAGGAGACATACACATCTTTCTGTTTCTCCTAGGTGAACCATCCCAGCTACAAATCAGAAAATAGGCTAAAAAAAAAAAAAAAAAAACTTTCCTGTTTTCCAGAGGAGTTAATAATACATTTTTGATTTATTCTGGTACCTCCCGTAGACTACAGAGTAAATAGAACCCACACAAGAAACCACAGCCCTGTCAGTACACACCTCTATGCTCTATTTAGGTCCACATCCCCCAGGAATAAAAAGCCTGGTTACTGTTTGCCGATGGCACAAGGACGAAAGCAAATGAATAGCCAGACTGTGAGCACCTTGTTTCTAGCTATGTCTGCAATCAACACAGCCCCGAGTGACCTTCCAAATGCCTGAGAACCGCTTTAGCAACTGATTTATCAAATTATTGAATTACTGGAGCATGGCCTACTGAGTCACATACTATTACAATTTCATGTATAATCTGTTTGTTGCTCCCTACTAGAATTTCTGAGTTTTCAACTACATTTTAAAAGTATAGATGAACTGAAAAAGAGCCTAACAATACCAGAATCTCGAGAATAACCATCCCCCTCAAGTCCTGACCTGTCCTCCGGGGCAGCAGTGTAGTATCCTACACAGATAAGGTTGGTTTACACAGTTAGAAAAAAGAACTGAGAGTTTCCTATGGCACTCAACACCCTGTCCCTTGGAATGGGACTGAGCCAGGCAGGGCCTTTACACCGAGCCACCTCCCCAGCCCTGCTCTAGTTTTATTTGGAGGCAGGGTTCTGCTAAATTGCCTGGGCTGTGTTCATACTTGCTCTTTTCACTCTATACTCCTGGCCTCCTTCCACAGCCCTACCAAGGAAACAGTTCACTTTCTGACTAAGTATCCATAGTCTGGCCATACTGCTATAATACACACACACACACACACACACACACACACACACACACACACACATCACAGAATTCAAAGGTATAAACATTTTTCCACCGAGAGCCACTTGTCTCCAGCCTTCAGGAGCAGTGACCTGCACAGAAGGCCTCACATACCCAGCTTTACGCAAGGGGTGGGCAGCCAGTCCTCTGAGAGTTTAAGAGGGAGTCTGTGATCCGTGCCCACGGGGAGCTGTCACCATAGGCTAGGTACTCGTTTCCAGGTGGCAGAGTACAGTTGCTCTTGCTATGCTCTCTCCTATCTGCTGTGCCAAAGCCAAAGTCTACACCTAATGCAGGTTCAACCTGTGGCCATGTGCTGAAGAGGCAGAAATTCTGGCTGCGTTTAGTACAGTTTCCCATGGAACCACACGTCTGCAAGCTATGAGATGGACAGCTAACATTTTTATTAGTTTCATTACTGATACTTTTAAATAAGTAGTGATTAAATATTTTAATAACCTTAAAATTTGGTTATGTATCTATATGTGCATGGCTTAAATGGCACACTTAAGTGACTCACAAGACTGCTAGGTAATCCAGCCTTTAAAGAGGATTTTTTCCACCCTTCCTGAAGCATAATAAAATGAAAATTTCCTGTCTCCTAAGAACAGGAATATGAAGTCTCATCTATGCGAACAGTAGGTTCAGATACCCAAGCCATGTTTCTGCTTGAGAACTAAGGACACATACTCATGCTCATCCTTACAGCGAGAGGTAGGGACATCTAGAGTCACTGAGCTACTCACCCTGGGAGAGGTCACAAGAAACTGCCTTGTTCTACCTCCAACAGCATGCTAGTTTTAAGCCAACAGAAACTCAACATTACCACATATCAACCTTGAGTTTTAGCATCTACTGGCCTTAAGAATCTATCAAGATGGGGCCGGAGGGTTAGCTCAGTGGTTCCGGCGCCTGCTCACAAGCACAAGGACCTGAGTTCGATCCCCGGTAACCACATATAATGCTGGTCGTGGAGACACGCCCATCAACAATCAATACCGCATACCACAATGCCGGACGTGATGGCTCATGCCTGTAATCCCAGCACTCGGGAGGCAGAGACAGGAGGATTGCTGAGTTCAAGGCTTGC
>PVIC010004328.1:0-46170 GCA_004025085.1 Thryonomys swinderianus | reverse complement strand
ACCCCAAACATTCTTCACACTGCTCACCTTCACTACAGAACCACAGCTTTTTCTCCGATTTAACCATATCATTCTCAAAAGCAATTTTGATACTCCTTTTGGCAGCAGAACTTGTGACAGAAGACACTTTGGAAAGCCAGGCAATTTACTCTCTGAAATGATTAACATTTTCATACAGGCATCCAGTGTGAAGGCATCCCAGGGACTGTGCAGGGGCAGGTGGTCCAGGGACATGGAGAGCAGAACTCCAGCCTTGGGGAGCTCCTGCTGCAGGAGGGCTACAGACACATGGACGGCAGTCACCACACGGTGTGTGAATGCTCAGAGGGGAACATCCTCACATGTGGACTCAAAAGGAAGCCCTTCCAGAGGAAACAGCACATGGGTGGTGAAGAGACATGACGGGACAGAGCGACAGAGCCAGGGGCCCAGAATAGCTGGTGTGGGCTCAGGGTTCTTGGAGGGGACCTGGGAGGTGGGTACATGTTAACCCGTGGAGTGCTGAAATGAGGTTGGAATGGCAGAAACCCAGCTGTATTCTACACAGGTGAGGGACAGGCAGCTGGCAAGGAGCCCAGGACTTGGGTGATGGCATTGCTATGGTCTTGGGATGCTGTCAGGTAGCTCTTAATCTTTTTTTTTTTTTTTAAATGAATCAGTTAGGTATACGACATTAGCCGCAGGGCCTCACTCCATAAAAACGCCCCCGCATACATGATTTTCTTTACAATTTCAGGAATTCTGAGTCCCCGACACAGCATATCAAGATCTGTGCTTAAAAGCGAGCTTGGCCAGGTATGGTAACAAGTGCCTGCAGTCCCAGGTGGTAGGGAGGCCAAGGCACAGGTTCAGCTGAGCTCAGGAGTCTGGTACCAACTCGGGCAAAGAAGCCAAACCTTGTCTTTACAAACAACAAGAAGCTCACACTGATTCCAGCTCATGACGCAGATTAAGAAACTCCGAGGTCCATTCTGACTTTCAAAAGCTAGTTAGAGAAACTAAGACAAAGCCTAAGAGCCCCTTTCTTCCACACCACAGTCCTGTGCTATGACTTGTGGAAGCGTCCACTTCATCTTTATGGTACCCGAGTCCCACCAGGCCCAGTGGTCACTCCACCTCAATCATCCTGGATCCCAGACGGTGCCAACAGTGAGACACGAGATCCTGGGAGAGCTGGGGCTGCTGGTGCATCCGTCCCTCAAGCAAAGTGCGCGAGCCCACGCTCACCTGTTCCCTGCCACGTCTAGGACATGAAGTTCGGTGGCCTGTGACACCTCAGCGGGTATCCGGGTCAGTCTGTTGTCGCGAACACAGAACACAGTGAGGCTGCAGCACCCGCCAATCTACAGTGGGACAAAAACACAGCTTTATTTCATGATGGGAAGGGACACGGGAAGGTAGAGCATCCTACTGACCGAAGAGCCCAAGAGAGAGGTACATAAAGGCAACCACATAACTTCACGTCTCACCCTGGCTCAGATGCAATTATCCAAGTCATACAAAATCCTAAACAGACATGTTCTGTGTTATATCAAGAAAATAAACAATGCAGTCAAACATCTCAGTCTGCAGTGATTTCCTTACTGCTGATCCTAATGCAAATGTGTCTGTTAAATATGTCACTAAACCACACGTAGCTAGACAGATACTATGCAGTAATATGAACATATGAAGTTCTAGTTTCAAAAGTTAGCCCAGACAGGATACTGATACTCATGCACACAGGCACATATGCATACATTCTCAGTTCAAGACCTATCCAGCTTCTTCATTTCAGTGTGCTCAGGGTCCAGTTTAAAAGAGGGAACGAGAGGGCTCGATATTTAGCTCAGTGGTTAGGGTGCCTACCTAGCAAGCACAAGGTCACTGGTTCGATCCCAGTAACCACATACAATAATACTGCACATGGTGACTCACGCCCACCAGCAATCAGTACCACATACCACAGTGCCAGGCATGGTGGCTCACGCCTGTAATCCCAGCTCTCGGGAGGCAGAGGCAGAGGCAGGAAGACTGCTGAGTTCAAGGCTTGCCTGGGCTACATAGTGAGCTCAGGGCCAGTTTGAGCTACAAGTGAAACCCTGGCTCAAAAAAAAAAAGAAGGAACAAAAATCTGATAGACACACATTAATCTCTACTACGTATCTTTTATCTTGACCTCTCTCAACTTCATTTGGTAAAATGAAGAAGTTCACTTACTCAAGCTCATTCACTCACATCTTTGATAAACACAAAGCCAACAAAACACATATTACCAAAAGATAAAATTGGCAAATATACACATGAATCTGCTCAGTTATATCTGAAGGCAATGTACAAAATAAACAAACTGCACCCACATCAATTTCTTTTACCTTGTTTTTTTAAAGTAACTTGTCAAAAGCAAATGAACTTTGTCTGAGTCTGGCTGGCAAAATGCAGAATTCAGTGAGTCTCTTAAACTAACGGGCTGTGGGCTCTGCAGAATTGAGGGGCAGAAAACAAACCCAACCCCAGTCACAGCCTTTTCTTCATCGGGCTCCATGAAGCCTCTCATTCTTCCGGTGCTCAGTATCCTGGCTCAGAATAGTTGCCAGAAGAGAATCATGAAGGGACCTATTGATGTGTCTCTTAAGCCTGGAAAAACACTCTTCCAGGGCCTCCCACTCGGACAAGAGCAGGAGACTTGACTCCTCAGAGATCTGAATATATCTTCTGCCCTTTTTGACCTATCCATGTGTTTAATAAGTAGGTGGAATGGTCAAAAAAGCACAAGTCTATTTATAAAATGGCTCTACAGTTACCTTCATGCACAATCTTTTTATTTCCTCCTTTAAGAGTTAATATAAAGATTCTGAAATTATACATTTAATTGCAGTATTTAACCATAATGGATGCAAAGTAAAAATAAGCAGAATTTAAAAAGTGGACTAACATTTAACACTAGTCATCCAGAAAGCACTCAGGGATATAGAGAGGTTATCAGGCTGTCTTGTTTTCTCAGTATTACAACTTGTTTTATTCACAATACTCTAAAATACTTCTTGTATTTGTATCCATTGTTTCTCATAGGAAATGCTTTTCTGGTTTGCGTCTTTTTAATTCTTAACAATCAAAAAAAAGCAGGCAAAAGTCCTCCAATTCCTCCATCATTTCTCCCTGGAACCCTCCAGCCTAAAATAATGATAAACAGCACTCCACATTTTTTTTTCATAACTATAGTCTAACACTGCCAGGACAAAATTCCTCCTACAGATCATGATTCAGTTCTGTTTAATCTGCTCATGTTCACATATAATCAGGGAACTTGAGCAAGCACAACCCTGAGTCTACTCACTGAGCACATATAGCCTATATACCTCCCAAATCTTTTAGGTGTGTATGCTTGCTTGCTTGTGAAAAATTGCTACTTAAATAAAGGCTACGTACTTCTATGTATAGTAACACAATAGTGGGTGCACTCAGGCTTTCTGGGTTTGGAGCCTGGTGTTCCAGCCTGGATGTGCAGCCAGAACCCTCTAGGGGTTCAGCATTTCTTCCCTCCACTGAGGAAGGAAATCACCAGTTTACTCAGGTGCCCAAAACACATTGCAGGAGCAAAGAAATCAAATCTTGATCCTTATGAGAACTGGTGATTTCAAATTCTCTGGACAAACTTGGAGAGTCCAAATAAAGAACTACTCACAGAAAGGGACACTTGGGTTCTGTGGGGTTCCTATCCCCACAGTGTACAGGGGAGGGGCACTAAGTGGTGTGTGTGTGTGTGTGTGTGTGTGTGTGTGTGTGTGTGTGCGCGTGCATGCATGCGCACAACCTGGGACTGTGTGCCAGGGCAGCCTTCCAGATCAACACCAGGGTGCCAATCTTGCTAGGTCTGACAAGGGAGGCTTTATCTGAACCCAAATGATCATCCCATGGGACAGTCGACTCCTAGAAGTAAGCAGAACCTAGGTGGACCTGAGACTGTGGACTGGACATCATGTCTTAGGACTAACCACTATCCTGGTCATCTGTGAGAACCGAGGCCCCACAGTTGTACTATGTGAAAACATTCAGTGGTATCATGTACATATATCATGTAATAAAAATTAGTTCACAAATCGAAGTGTGTCAAGCGGCTCTAAAAGTTCAGGACAAGTTAACATCCCTTGAGTATTTGGGGGAAATAGCATAAATTTCCAGTTGAGTATGTGAGCTTTCCTTTTCCTTTCCAACTCTAATCTCACGCCCAGTTGAGATGTCAAGAGGTGAAGAGCAATTGTGTTTGAGAGCCTCAGGCCCTCTGGGATGTCAAAGGAGGCCTGTGACCTCCTGGTCCCTATTGTCTATGGTCTCTGGAAACAACGCCAACAAAGAGCACATGTTGTTGCAGAGTGTGCAAGGGTTGCCTTAACCACCTTAAAAGCACACACTGTGCTGGGCAAACAGTCACACAAACAGCTCTTTTTCCAATTCAGCCAGGAAGGGATGGCATGCACCTCTGGTCCCTAGAGCAGATTATTAAGCAGTTAGAACCACAACTCAAAAGATAGAGCATATTACAGACGTCAGAGGAGGGTGTGGTGCGGCAGAGGGAGCAGATGCTGGAGAGCACACAGCCAGGTCTGGTCACACATTCTGTCTGTCTCTGTATGTTATTTTAACCCAAGACAACAATACACACCCAATTAAATAAAAGCACATATATAATTTAGTGCCTACCATAGAACCTGGCCTATTCCTACTACCAAATAAATGTAGCAGGAACTCTTTTCCCAAGAAGTGAAAGCCCAGGCTCCAAATGACGAGGGACATACTCTGATTCGGGAACCACGTTGGGCTGGCCTCTCTTTGCTGAACTCACTTGGATGTGTGGGGTAAGCCAGCGTGAAGGACTGACTTGAGCTGAGAATTAGATAGCACCTATCATTTCCATGTGTTTTTTTGCCTTGTCTTCTGGGTTTAGCAGGCATAACTGAATTTTTTTTTTTTGTGGCCATTGGGACA
Source organism: Thryonomys swinderianus (assembly GCA_004025085.1). Taxonomy (NCBI): domain Eukaryota; kingdom Metazoa; phylum Chordata; class Mammalia; order Rodentia; family Thryonomyidae; genus Thryonomys; species Thryonomys swinderianus. Next base: position 41,205 of record PVIC010004328.1, on the reverse strand, counting down.
AAATGTCTATATCACTCAGAAATTCCGGGAAAGAAAACTGTTTAAACAACTTATTACCAGTTATGTAGGAAGCTGATATATTTAGGGTTCCTTTAAACCACATAATAGCACCTTCCCAGAATACCAGGGGCTGGACTTGGATTCTCTGAGAATCACTGAATGTAGCTGAGAATTTCTAGTAAGCTGTTTTGGGTCTCTGTTAATTAAGAATGAAACTGTACTTAATTACTTGACACCAGCTAATCCATCTCAAGGAGGCAGGACCCACAGACCACTGAGCAAAACTTCACGTGTGTAATTTTCACCAAGTGTTAACTGCCTACAGCTTCCTGCACCACAGAGGAAGGACATAACGGACAGTCAAAGATTCAGAGAAAGTCTGTATATAGAGTCACCTTATAGGCTTACATTCACTTTGTGGCCGGCTTCCCTACCTGGGAGGGAATTTTCATCTGTACTTAGTATCTTTTTTTTCAGTATTTGTAACAGATTTGAACTCACATGTCACTGCAAAAAAGGAATACTTACAAAGAGCAAAATCTGGCCAAAAGACAAGTTGGAGAGAAAGAACATGATGCATAATATTAGAATCCCATCATTATCTGTGGTATGTTACCCAAATGTTCCCTATTTCATTAATATTTTAGAAGTCCTATGGTTTTGAGATTCTCTGAATAACTAGGCCACTGACATCAAAATATCCACTAATAGCTATGACATTCTCTTCTCTGATGATTATAAAGTAACTTATGCCAGGTGGAAAATAAAAACCATACATACCGAGGAAAGCACAATGAAAGGAAGGTAACTCAATCCATACCACATAGAAGTGACCAGCACTGCCATCCTGAGACTCAACTTTGGGGCAGTGTTACCCTTCAACGGTAAGACACACATACATCGACAAGTCAGGACCAGCCCATTGATCTTCGGCATGCACACCACCAAGACTTGTTCTTAGGTCACTTTGGCCCCAGGAGGGTTCTTACTGTGCTACATCCCTCACAGGTACAGCGCAGATTATTGAACAAATGGCACATGTGTGGTGCTGCTGGTTAGTTCTGCTGCTTCTGTGCAGAATGATCTCGGGCAAGTTACTTGGTTCAAAGCTGTTGTGTATCAGTAACAATGTACATATGCCTCATAAAACGACTCTGAAATCGGACAAGAGTAAGTTCATGAGCACTCGATATACAGCCATTCACATGAGCTGCTGAGGCACACACAGAGCACACACCTGTCCCATGTTTTCTGCCTCTGTACACATCAGTTGGTCTTATTTAAAATATGAGAAACAATCTTGTGCACGATTTTTAGTGTGTACCTGTGGATTTTTTTTTAGGATGTTTACTTCTTCTCCTAGAAGTAGAACTATAAAAAGGGTAAGTATATTTTTAAATTTTAAAATAATATTACCATATTCCTTTCCAGAGAAGTCATAATTTATATTTATGTATTTTCCTGTATATTTGCTAGTATGTGATTTTTTAAAAATATTAAAATTTTGACAGGTTAAAATGTTCTTCTATTTCTGTGAACACTGTAAGGCCTGAAATGTTTCACAGTTAGAGTTATTTTTCTTCCTTTTGTTTTGTCTGTCTACTTGTACAAAGTGGGTTCAGCTTTTTCTTGCTCATGTGAAGGAACTTCAAGTGGCGTTAAGGGAAGATCTTTTCTACCCCCAGACTTTCTTTACCTTCATGGCGATCAGAAATCTTTCAAGTAACCAAATCCATCTACAGTTCTTTTTAGTACTTATTTCTCTTTCAAGTTTAGGAATGCAGTCTCCATCTTGAAATCTGATGATTCACTATATTCTATTCTGATGTTTTTAGATTTCATATCACTTCTTTTATCAGAACTCAGAATACAGCAAAAACATAAAAATATAGTAGCCTATCAGACAGATTAAAAACTTTAAAGACTGATCTCCAAACTCAGTTCATCTCATCTGACTGCAAAGCAGCTGAGGTCACTTTCACCTGGGCTCAGTGCAGACATACAGAGAAAGGACTGTCTCATGGAAATATATTCCATTTCATCTAGCCAGAATCCCCAATGGCCCAGGGTATGTGAGAGTAAGACATGGCTAAGGAATCCTATGAGTGACTGCCACAGTCAATGCACCCTTGACCACACACGCACCACTTGCATCTCTCCTTAAGTTGTACCACTCCACAGTCCTTCCTCCTAACTCTTTTCTGCAAGAAGTGTCCAATTTTTGCAGGGTTCTTCCTTTCCCAGAAGAACATATACTGAAGCAACAAGACAAGAAATAAAAGACACAGTAAGTAGCTTGAGAAAGCAGCAGCATGCTGCAGGTAGCAAATCAAGCAAGTCTAGCATGTACGCTAGAGAAGGAGTCGTGCCAACAAACCACAACAGAGTGAAGACAGATGAGGTGTCTCGTGATGCCTTTCAGGATTTCTCACTAACTTAAAATGTGATCACAGAAAAACATTCATTTCAGAAAAAAATACATGACAATATAATATTTCAGGCCATGCAGTCATTAAAAAAGTAGAGTACATATCCAATATTTACAATGAAAAGCACACAAAGGTATCAGCCAATTTGAGCATCATGCATGTAAGAAGCAAAATAAAATCAAAGATGCAACGGTGGTCTGAACAATACTTACAAGATAACAAGTTTACCTGACTTTTCTAAATTTCCAAGCAGCTAACAATTAAGAAAACAAGAGACATTCATTGATTTACAAATGTTTACCACAAATAACATCACAAAGCACAAACAGAATCTGTTACTGGGACCCACAGAGTACAAACACTTTCCCCTGGGTTACTTGGGAAAAACAAATGCAAATAAACGCTGCTACAGACTAAGGAGCTGTCCCATAGAGCTGACAATACACAACACTATCAAAGTTTAAAAAGAGAAAGACAAAAAATAGGAAGAGCCACATCACATACGAAACCAACAGCAATTAATACAACTGTGGATTTGGGCCACATGAACTGAATTGGTCAGAATTTCAATTTGGACATACTATGTACTCAATTTAACTGTTCAAGGGAAAGGAATAAATTTTGGAAAGAAGGACACAACCAAGAAAATGCAGTGCTTGATCAGATGGTATCAAACATGAACTCAGAACCAGCACATATGTATGTGAACACACACACACACACTCATCACAGGGCACAAGATACTCACTGCATAGACTCCTCACGGGACCACACTCCCCAGACCAATGCAACAGGACATGAGATCAGGAGATACACAGGGGGCTGCCTGCTAGGCTCCATGGTTAGCCTCAAGCACTCAAACAGCTTCTGCTGGGCACCACCTGGGACCTCAGCAGAGCTGGCACTGGGCGCAGCGCACACCCATCCAGGGAGCGGCGTGTGAGGATGGGAGGTGGCCAGAAGACACTGAAATGTGGGGCACTGTCTGCTTTATCAGGTGGCTGAGCAAAAAGGCACAGACTTTATAAAACTCTAGATCTCAATTTCCCAGAAAATAGACAAGATGTAATAAACAAAATACTTTAAAACTAAAAATCTTCTCATACTATCTTCACTTTTGTCATCATAAAAAGCTGTGCTAATAAATTTAAACAGACACTGACATGTACTGCACAAAACCTTCTAATCAGAAACGCTGCATGAGGGGCTGGGACGTAGCTCAGTGGCGCTTGTGCTTGCCTCACAAGTGCAAGGTCCCAAGTTCGATCCCTGGTACCAAAAAATAAAAAACAAAACAGAAACCCTGAGTGTAAGTTTTCTTTACTTAAAATAAAAAGTGGCCCCGTGCTGAAATGCTGGTGATGGTTTCAGAATGACAATTTTCTGCAGCTCTTCTCCATGCTGTGTACCTAGGAAGAGTCCATAGGAGGAAGATGTGGCGAGACACAGGAACATTCAACCTACAAGTACTCTCCTTAGCCTCTGCCTTGACATCATTCCTAAACTTTTAATTTTCTAAAACGCCCAAACTAAAGGTAATTTGACCTTCCTTTACTGAATCAAGGTTTTTCCCTACCTTGAGGTCCTACAGATGAAAGGCTGGGCTAAATCGGAAGACCTGAGCTGTTTTTACTGCCAACTGCAGCACTCATCCTGAAGCCTGGTTCTACCAACTCTACATGAGCCCTAAAAAGTTCACCAGCCTATAAAATGAGGAATCATCATGACCTCAAAAACTACTCTCAGGACCCAGGGCATTAGCACACTGAGCCAGCAACTTGCACACATGAATACCCGGTGAGGCACTGAGAATATAATTCATCTTTCCATTTCTATGGATGTTACGTGCCTCATTCCCTGTCTCCCACTGCTACTCAGAGTATCGGAGCAAACTTCTCGCTCAGAGAATCAGCTGTGCTTGGCTTACTGCTTAGAGGCTGAAACCAAAATATTTTGATTAGCAGACTCTTCTTGTGTCCCAATTTAGCTGGGATACAAACGTCAGTCATCTGCTGGAGACAGTTTTATTCAGATGACGGTGCTCACATTAAAGATGTACCCGAGGACACGCAGGCTGCATTTATAATTAATATGTTCTGCTCCATTCAGGAAGGCTGCCCATCTCTCCACTAGAAGGCTGGGCGCTGGGGGCAGAACACCACGACAGCAAAAGGAGAGAGGAAGGGATGTCACACATGGTACCCTGAGAAAAGAATGACCCTCAAACTCTGGATGGTGGAATGGTAGCTTTTAAATATTTTTCAAGAAAGATGTTAGGAAGCATCAAAACAGGCAGGCAGAAAGAAAACTGCATTGTGCCTGACCAGGATGGTGGAATGCAAAGAAATAACCTTTTTTATCTGAGGACCACCAAAGAGGATGTCTCAGCAGGAGCTCTCCTGGGGGATGGGCAAGCAGTTTATGCTTAGTTCCAGGCTTACTGAAGTGGCCAGCAAGACAGCGAGCTTCCCTGGTTCCCAGTGTGAGGAAACCTTTTTGGGGAAGGCCTCAGATGTCTGGCTTGGTCTCCTCAAGGCAGAACCTCCACCTTCCTGGGAAGAATGGAAACCCTCCGGTCTCTACAGCTACTTTTTACAAAGGGGGCCGATTACCTCTTCGCCTCCTTGGAGCACTGACAAAGGAAAAAAACCCTCAGGGGTTGGTTGTAGGCCTCCTGGGAAGTTCTGTGAAGAATTCATTCACTCACATCCCAGACAGAAACCTGCCAGGTAAATCTCTGCCCAGAAACAGAGATCTGTCAGCATGCGTATTTATAATTCCAGAGGCTCAGGGTACATTTTATTTCACCTTAAATTCAACAGTCAAACCCAAAGTCATCCACTTCTTCTGCCAATATCCCTTTCTGGAGACAGAAATGTAGCTCAGTGGCATAGTGTCTGCCTGGCAAGCACGAGTCCCTGAGTTTGATTTCCAGTAAATCCCCCCCCAAAAAAAAATTACTGCCAGTAGTGTCATTATTCTTGGTGTGGCAAACCCTGAATGCCAATCCATCTAATATCCTGAAATTCCTCCTTCCTCTTACTGTTCTTCATGACCATTCTTTTGATACAGTTCCTCCACGTGGCTTTGTACTTACACCTTCGAATGTAAACCTTTTAAACATTAAACATATCTTAGACACTGTTGACCTCATAGCATTAATTCTTTGTAGTTATTGTCATGTGATTATTTAAAAGCACATACCTCTTTTGGTAAAGACACTAATTTATTTCTGTCTGCATTCAAGTTGCTCAACTTCTTAAGTTTCCCAACGCTCTTAGGTAACGTCTGTTGAAATAACATTTATATTATTAATTTATCACATATTTTTAACATGGTGCCCAGCAAACAAGAGATCTTCAAGGATTTAAAGAAAATCCAGCAAGAGAAGCTAAGTTCTTCCTGAACATCAGATATTTGTTTGTTTGTTTTGGTTTGGTTTTTTTGAGACAGGGTCTCACTTTGTAGTTCAGGCTGGCCTTGCGCTCACTGCGTAGCCCAGGCAAGCCTCAAACTCAGCAATCCTCCTGCCTCCACCTCCCAAGTGCTGGGATTACAGGCGTGAGCCACCTTGCCCGGCAACATCAGATATTTGTAATGATCACCTGGGGGAAACAAACATTCTGAAGTTTCCTTGATATGATCCTATGTTTGAAAAACATGAAGTCAGAGGCAGAGACTAGAAGCCAGGTGTACCCAGTGAGGAGGGGGTGGAATTACCTGCAGGGATTCACCCTGTCCTCACTTCCAGAGCACACCGGGAAAGGGGCCTCAGAGACTGCATAAGTCATGAGCCTGGTGCCTGAGGCCAGGGTGATGGACTTTGTAGTGCGAGAAAGGGAGGCGAGGGGGCCTGGCATGGGAAGCACAGCTTGAGGAAAGCAGGACAGCTCGCACAGGTCTCCAGCTCAGCAGTGGCACAGTGCAAACAGCAAGAGCTGGTCCTGTCTACTGCTCTACACAGGAGGAGCAACCAAGGAAGGACATGGCCAGGCTCCCCACCACGTCTAAATGGCCACTCGGCTCCTGCTGTCTTTATCTGCTCTTTTCACCTAACCAGCACTAGTTACCTGAGCAAAGAGGGAAGGAAGGAAGAAAGGTAGAGCAAAAAGAAAGGCACCAAGTAAGAAAGGAGAAAAGAGAAGAGAAAATAAAGAGAAAGTAGTGTACTTTCCCCTTAGGAGGAGAGTGCTTGCTTAGGAAAGCACACCGAAAAAAGAACAGTAGCTCCAAGACAGTGGCAAGAAAGGAAGAAGATGAAGTGATCACAGAGGCACAGATAAAGCGGGATGGTGGCAGGAGGTGAGAAGACAGACTGGCTCTGCTTCTCGCCAGCTTTGCCTTTCCCCTGCTGGGGAGGGCATCCTAGCAGCCACCTGTGCCCACCTGAGTCCGGGACAGATGGCCAGTAGCTTCGAACGAAGCTCATCAGACTCCTGCAGCCCCTCCTGAGATGCATCCCAGCCCCAGTCCCCCCATCTTTCTTCTCTTGCTTGTCTTCCACACCCAAAGGACCCCAGACCCATGTTTCTCTGAGCAGCCTCTGTATGCCCTGGCAGAGCCATACGCTCGTCCTGGCACAGAGGCTTCCAGCCACCCCTCCTGGGGGCTCGAGGAGGCATCAGCATGATGAAGACACATGGCTTAATGTGCTTACGCAGGCACAAACTGAGCTCTGTGTGATGCAATGGGAGGAAGTTTCCCTTTGGCCCACTCACTGCAAATAAGGAGAACCTAGTGCTGGCAATAAAACACACTCACCAGGAGCCGGTTCTCCGTGAGCACCAGCTCCGTGAGGCTCTCACAATCCCCAACTGCTTCGGGCAGCTGCGTGAGTCTATTCTGATCCACCTTCAAGATGGACAGCTTCTTCAGTTTTCCTGCAAGGCATTATTTACACTCATTAGATATCACTGTCTTCTTAATCACCACTTGGTATTTCCTATCTGATGTCCTTTTTTGCTTGAAACCGCTGCTTATTTTCCCTTACCCAGCTTTTCCCATTATAAGCTACACCTCTTTTTTATGGTACTAAAGGCTGAAAATTAAAATAATTTGTTCAGAACATCAAAAAATCAGCAATTAGAAACAAATTTTGTTAGCACTACCTACAAAAACACCGTATCAAAGCCAGAAAATGTCAAGAACAAACAGCTGGGCCTGGATGCATCTCACACATGCAGAGCTGCTGCTGTGACATTAAGGGCTGGAGCCCTCGAAGCAGGGGACTTTCCTCCCACTTCAAGATTCCTGCTTGCTCCACTGACCAGGCGCACTTTACAAATCACCTCCAGGCAGAGTGAGTGAGTGAAGGCCCCTCCAGCGGATGCTGCAGAACTGGCAGACCTGCGGAGAAGCCCGAGGAAGGCCTGAGTCTGCTTCCATGCAGGAAGACAGAATGCACCGCTCTGGCCAGGCAGGGCAACCTCCTCAGCATCCCCACCAGGAGGAGGAAAACCAAACTCAGCGGGGTGCCGCTTTCTGCCCAAGTCAGGGCTGCAGGTCACTGAGAGCTCCCGACAGAACACCATCCCCTAGTCAGAAAATGGTCTTTACAAACAGAACAGGGCACAGGGCGGGGCAGTGGAGACAATAAAAGGAGTGCAGCCACAGGAACTAACTGATCCTTAGACTCGATGTAGCATCATCAGCAAGGACTCCTCACCACTATTACAAAACCCTGAGTCTCTGCTGGGTACCTCTCGCCCTCACAGGGGAGGCTCTTCATAGAACAGTCCAGTGGCTGCCCCACAAGCACCTCCTCTAAGAACAGGGCGTATGTTCCTTCACTAAGGAGCCCACAGAAACTTGTCACTAGTATCCTGGTGAGTTAAACCTGTTTCTCAGACGAGGCTGACATTCACAATCTGTTCGTTTTTCCCATTTGAACTAGGAAATGTAATAAATCTACAGACAAGCATGTGAGGCCAGCCAGCTTATATCCGCTACTTCCTCCTCTTCCAGGCACCCTGTAGAAACATGTGCCGTTTCTACAACTGCTTTAGGGTACCAGCCGTGATCCCTATGAACATTTCTAGAGACTGCACAACCTGTCCATTTTCCAGCCAGCTCTGATGAAAACCCAGCGGGACACCTGTGTTCCTGCTGAACTGTGATGAGCCTTTACTGTTTCATTTTGACCCAGTACCCGACGAGAAGCTATCCCAGATCACACAGCCTCGCCAACTACTGTGAATCTCTTGCAAACCTCCTCTAATGGTTTGAGTAAAAGTTAAAGACATGATCCTAGGACAATGCAATAATTAGACATAGATTCTATAAGTACTAAGGGGTTATGGTCTAGTGAAACAGCCTCTTCATGCTTGTTTGCATTGAATTCTCACAATAAACTGAGTTCCTTTATAGAAAAAGAAATGTGTCAGCTAATTATTTTTTTAAAATTGCATGAAATGGTTAAGACAGTCCTCACTGTGCTAGAAAAGAACCTCAATTACACCATTCCTCTTTTAGGAACTCCTCCCCTAGGTCATGCAATAAGGCCTAAGTAATTTTCTCATAAACTATTTAGGATCCTGAATTAGAAATGTCTTAGAGATCATTCTTATTTTTTAAACACTTTCCATTATTTGGTTTAGTCCCTATTGCAATCACTGAGATAAGATGTGAATAAAGTACATGGATATTTCAATATATAAGAGTAACAATAGTTTAATTGCTAACAAGACAGAATGGCAAAACACTTGCATGAAGTGTTGAAACTTTTTAAAAGTTCTGAATGAGGTGTAGACTGGCTTTTAGAATGGCTAGATGGAAGCCAGCTTCAAGGGAATGCGAGCTCAACCCAAAACCTACTGAGTGACAGGTGAGGGTTGTGTCAGTAGAGGCTTTGAAGTGGAGAAGGAGTTGAGATACAGCAACAAGTGTATAAAGACCCAGGTATGTGAAAAGAAGGGGTACCAGATTAACAGTATTAAATATTCATTACTTCCTCATTAAAAACAAGCCATAAGCCAATATGGTGGTGCACTTCTGTAATCCTAGCACTCTGGGAGGCAGAGGCAGGAGAACTGAAAGTTCAAGTTCTACCTGGGCAACTTAGCAACACTGTCTCAAAACAAAAATGGGAAAGGCTAGGGATGCAGCTCAGTGCAGAGATCCTGAGTTCAATCCCCTGAGGAAAAGAAATAAACAAACCAATAGCAACAATAACACATTAAGAAGCTATGTTCCCAGGACTTAAGATTAGTGACCAGAGGCCAGAGAGAGCTGAAGGGCCCAAGACAACAGATGTTAGCCCTGCTGAAATCTGTTCCTTTCGGTACTCACCGATGCCATCTGGAATTGTCTCCAGTAAGTTCTGGGAGATTACTAAGTCTGTTAATGAAGTCAGGCCACTGATTTCTTCAGGAAGTCTTTCCAACCTATTTTCAGATACATCTAAGCATAGCAGGTTCTTCAGATTTCCTATTTCCTACATCAAGGGCACAGAGAGAGAAACTCAGACTTACATGGCTCACAGTACAGAGAATCTGCATCCTTTTCACAATCAAATTCCAAACTCTCAGGGTTGCATCTATAACATGTACCCAAATGAGAAGGTAGAGTAAACTACCAGGGCTCCTTCCCAAGGGAAATGCAGTGGTACAATCGCAGACTTGGGGCGGGAGGGACGCCACACCTGCCACCACAGTCAGGAAGGAACCACTCTGACACGATCAAGAAGGAAGTGGCACCACAAGAGAGCAGGGAATGCAAAGTCACACCCTCAGAGAACAGTACTAAACAGACTAGAATCCAACTCTCCATGTCAGCATCAACCACTACTGAGCAGCGTACAGCACTGGGATTGCCTCTGATTAGAAACCATCCACTGCTTCACATAAACATCAAAACATCTGCTCCCCAGCAAAGCCAGGACAGACAGACCTATCGATATCTTTAACATCAAGAGAAAAGAGGAACATAGTGGTGTAGTGAGAACAGCTGTTTGGGACCAAGAAAGCTCCCTGGCAAGTCTGTCTTCCACCTGAGACTTTCCTTCCTCCCACTCCCAACTGCTGCCTTCTCTCTCCTACTTGCCGGCGCCGTTCCTTTTCCAGTGCCAAACTCCAGCGCTCAGGCCTCTTCCCCGCCTGCAGCTCTGGCCCTCGGCAGCCAATTTTGCCTCCCTTTCCCATCCACTCTACAAATGGTGCTTGTCCCTCACCTTCCTGGAAGCATGGCTGGTCTGGTCCTACACGCATACCTCTCCTTTACTCAGAAACAGCGAGGGGTCCCTGGAGCCCATGGAAGTACCAACTCCTCAACTGATATTTTATTTGGTCCACACCACGCTTTTCAGATCCCCTGCCTATTATATGCTCCAGTGCCCTGCCCCCCACTGTGTCCCCTGTCTACAGAAACCAGACTACATTTCTACTAATTTCTGGCCAGTCCCCTGGAATTGTTTCACTCTTCAAACCCTTTTTATATTGTGTTTGCTTTCTTTTTTTCCCCCATTCTTTTTTTCCCCACCACAAGGAAATAATTCCAATTGAGACTTTACAGTATCTTTAGTTCTGGTTTTATACATCTTTATACTATAGGGGAAAATGAGGCTTTTAAATAATCATTTTTAACATGGACCATGGGTACAATGGTTTCTCTGTGTCTAGGATGGCACACTGCACCAGCAATTGCACATGTCAGTGCACACACAGACTGTGCTCCTTCCCCAGACTGTAGCTGATATTTTCCTATTATCTGATAACTCTGTTATATTTTATTTTACTGCACCCTTTGTCTCCATCACAAGTTCTCATGTATTTCCTATGGAAACATAAATAGTAGCCAAACCTTGCCCATAATGGCTGCTCACCCATTTCCTTTTCCCGATGGCACCAAGACTAATTTACTTCTTAGCCCCACTGGTCAGTGGTGACATCACAGTAACTTCAGTGTGTGACAACTGAAATTTCACTTGGGCCACACTCCCTGCCCAAAGCACGCAGCCTGGACCCAGGTGGAGCCACAGCCACATAGGGCAGCATCTGAACTACTTTAAAATAGCAGTAGCAACTCTACAATGGGCATTTTCCCTGTAAACAACTGGCAACAGTCACCAAAGAGGGAAACTCAGTAACGGTTGGAGAACAGAAATGCCCACTGTGTTTCAGCTTTCTCAGTCGTGAGTCAGAAGTGGCCTGCTGGCCGAGCACCCTGAGGAGCTGGTCAAGTGCTTGCGACTCTGTCTCAGGCCCACTGTGCTGGAACAAGGCTCTCACTCTCAGCAACAGTAGGAGAAACATAAGCACCATGACGTGCCAGCTATATTTGGAAAAAATAGAAAGTAAAAGCTTTAATATTGCTTTTACAACAAATACTCCTGGGCAAACCACCTTCAAAATGATCCCAAAGCATTTAACCCATCACGAAGAGGAGCAGAAATGTATGATGCCCCGACCACCGGGCCTGATTTGTAGGGCTTGAAGTAAGTTGTTTGGGCAGCAAGGATTAAATAGAATATGGACATCACCACCTAAAAGACATACTACCTTCGAAAATGGTTATGTTGAGGTTTACAATTTCCCTATGGCAGCACAAAATGGTGAAAAACTCAATACATTTTTCCGATTAATGTTCCTGGCTTTTAACATCCTTCTTTTAAAAACTCCATTCAGAAGCAGGGTTGCTCTGTTTTGGGGGACAGACTGAAATCTGCGCTTACCTGAGGTAATTCTGATAGCTGATTTCCATCCAACCAGAGATCTTTTAGATGTAAGAGAGCTCCAATTGATTCTGGCTAAAACAAACATGCAGAAGTAACACTGTGGTAACAAAGGTACAGTTCTCATTCTTACGTAAGGAAAAAAAGGGATCCTAAATCATTGCCATATAATAATTGGGTACCATAAAGGATGCCAGTGATTTCTCTGAGATCAAGACACTCCCTCTGCTCCTAAAAGTGCCCCCACTTTCCCAAGAATGCCAGCTGCTTCCACTTATACCCAAATAAATCATCCTTAACCTCGGGAGCAGAAGCCCCTCTGTGCTGTTCCCAAGCTGCGTCTTCAGCTGTACTTTATGAGCAAATCTGCAGGATTCCCAACATATGGTGGGATCACAACTAAGGACAAAGATGAACTCAGATCTCTCCCTGATACAGACTTACCAGGTTACATATATCATTGTTTCCCAAATCAAGTTCTTCTAGGCGCCGTAGCTGGGTAAGAGAGCTATTTAAAAAACAAAACAAATGCTTAGAGAAGACTTAGGCAGGCTGTATAATGCAGTAGTGCTCACGTGGACTAGTTTTCAAGGGGAGGGTTCGTCTGGGACTGTGGTACCAAGTACCACATGGGAAGGACTTCTGTGGGAAGGCTGCCACCTCCCAAACTGTCCAACAGACACAGAATCATCTGTGAACGCTAAAAAAAAAAAAAAAAAAAAAAAAAAACCTTAAAAACTCACTCAGGAAGATATGTAAGAAGGTTCTCTCTCAGTTCCAGTGAAGCCAGGTTGTAAAGACTAGGAACAAACAGAAGAAAAAAGTATAAGGCAAATTCCTGAGATTCTTCCAATTCCCTCTCCACCATACATGCTCGAGAGCAGCAAGTCTTAATTAATGAAAGAGTGCATGTCACTTCCCAGGGCAAAAATAGCCAGCGCCGCCACCACCCACGCTCACCAAGCCAACATAATCTCTGCCTCCATCCCACTATTAAGATATTAATAAAAGCACTGTCATGACTACAACACCCCCCCCCAAATACCTTGCACATTTTCTAAGCGAAAATAACTCACTAGCCATTAATGATAACCACTCCCTAGGGCAAGACGGAAGCCAAATACGAATGCTCAACTTTAGAATGTTGAAAATGTGCTGCTATAAAAACAGCTCCGCCTTTCATGTGGAGAGTCTGGGGCACTTGTTCCTGACTTTAGTGAGATACCAGCCCTGTTTGTCAAGAAGCGGGCGGAGGAAAGGTGTGCATCTCACCCGAGCAGCCCAAGGGCCCTATCCAATTCCCGAGGTTCCCAAGGCAGGTCGCAGAGCTTAGGAAACACCGCACGCACCTGGGGCCACACCAGACCTGAGCTCGGGCCTCAGCCAGAGGTGGGTGAGCCTGGCCTGCGGCTGCTGCGTTTCCTCTCCCTACATTCCAGATCGTGTCGTGCGCAGAGGTCCCCCTGCCTCCCCACTGCAGCCCACATGGTGACAAGGACAATGAAAGAGACAGATGTTCTCCCAGACACTGATTATCTGGGTCAAATCCCAATGGACCGGAGCACCGCTGTGTCACCAAAGAAACCCAGCGCGCGCAGCCTAACACACAGAGGCAGGGAGCAGGGGCCGCGACTCCACCTCCGCCACAATGGCAGCTTCACACTAACCAAACTCACGGTGGCTGTCACCATAGCAACGTCCCAATCAGAGGAGTTGCATTTCTGAGCGCACACAAGTAGTCAGGTATTATCCCAACGCTCTAATCTGCCTTAATCCTCCATTCGCCTTCCTTTCGGCAGAAAAAGCCGGAGTCACGTGGACCACCAGAGCTGGTTTTATAACACTGGGAAGTGTACCCTGACTTAAGGAACAGTCCATGTACAGGCTTACAAACTGATTTCCAGAATCATTTGAACTACACTGTGGAGTACACAAACTGTGCATCTCCAAGTTTGGAAAATGAAATCATTTTCACCATTAAGTCCAGAGAAACAAGTCCCCTTCACTACATATATTTTAAGATTTCTGGGCCGGAGAGTTAGCTCAGTGGTTCCGGTGCCTGCCTCGCAAGCGCAAGGACCTGAGTTCGGTCCCCAGTAACCACATATAATGCTGGGCGTGGTGGCTCACGCCTGTAATCCCAGCACTCGAGAGGCAGAGACAGGAGGATTGCTGAGTTCAAGGCTTGCCTGGGCACCATAGTGAGCTCAGGGCCAGCCTGAACTACAAAGCAAGACCCTGTCTCAAAAAAAAAAAAAAAAAGATTTCTGCTGATGAGAATGATGAATTTAAAACCAACACTTTACAAATCAAGTGGAAGTGGCTGGGAGGTCACTGTGGGACAGTGTGCTTTCTCCTGACTAACGTCGCAGGAAGAAACAACACCAAGGGAAGGAGCCAGAGAAGCGCGAGGCCTGTTCCAAAAGCAAACTATGGTCACACCTTAGGCTTGGAAAGTTAAGGAAAACATTTTAGAGCAAAGGGCTTTGTTTGCAGTTTTCAGGGCTCAAGTGACTCCTGTGAGTTTTATGGGGAAGTGGTAAACTGTTGGATGTTTTCACATTTGGATTTTTTTTACATGGTGGCAGGAGTGTCATATTTATCCATTCAATCTTCATGACTTTGACACCTGTTCTGACAAGCAGAGAACATCTGCTGATAGGAGGTTCAGGTTATTTACTTGCTGGCCATCCCACAGCCATCTAAAACATTGTTTTATGCAACCTGTAAGCTGTGTTGTACCAAACTTCTGAGGCCCAGGAGGATTCCTGGACCCCTCCAGCACACCTCCCTGCTGGGACCAGTGACACCCAGCATTTGGGTGGCACAAGGTGGCATGAGTGCCCCGGGGAGGGGGAGGAGGGAAACCAACTCAAATCCGGCTCCACCTCAATTCCAGCCCAGCCCAGAACTCTCCAGGTTTACTTTGAAAGCACCTATGAGTGCATAATGTCTGACCTAACCACACCAAAGGACACTGGGAAGTTTTTCTTACCACTTTTTGTTATTTAAGGAATATAATATATATTTTAAAATTATCAGTACATTTTGTCTTCCGGGTAAAAAAGTACATCCATAGTTACTATAATGAACCCAAGCAAAAATTTTGCTGAAATGGCACCAGATATCCGATACATGCTAGTATTTTTTCTCCAGTTGTACAGTATCTCATAGTCGATACAAATACTTTAGTTTTTCACCAGTCCTCTAACAGATAATTCGCCCCTTATTTTCAATGTTTGACAATTGCAATACTGCCAGAATGACCTCACCCTCTCTACTGAGGACCACAGCTGGCAACCCTCCCTGAAGCTCCCAGCACCTCTGCAATAGGAGGTGGCACCTGAGAAGCGTCTGGATTAAAGGGCATGAAGCCTGCCTCTGAGCACTCTCTGCCTTCTGTAGGGTCTTCAACAGCAAGACAAGAGTGACACCCCTCTGCAAACCAGAGTGCAGGCCAACTATATTGTTAGCAACCTATTTGAGGGACTGCATGGACAGTTACTATACGGAATTTACATCTGTTCCCTACTATGTTTTAAATGCACTTAGATCTTCTATCTTTACCATTTTGGTGACTAAAATCATTAAGAAAATGAAGAGTAAAATGAAGTTAGATCAAGCAAATAGCAGTTCATAGCAAGACCATTAAAATATAATATCTACAAACATTTATGGTCAGGGAAAAGAATATGGATAGGGAAAGGAAAATTGCGTACACATTCATGACACTTTTCTTGTCCTTTCAACACCAAATTAGTATTAAAGAAATCTCTGGCTACAGTTGTTTTGTTTTGTTTTGTTTTGTTTTGTTTTGTTTTGTTTTGAGACACAGTCTCACTTTGTAGTTCAGGCTGGCCCTGAGCTCACTATGTAGCCCAGGCAAGCCTGGAACTCAGCAATCCTCCTGTCTCTGCCTCCTGAGTGCTGGGATTATAGGTGTGAGCCACCACGCCCAGCACTTCGGTATGTAGTACTGATTGCTGGTGGGCATGAGTCATAACCCCCAGTACTGTTGTATGTGGGTACCGGTGATCAGACTTTGCACTTGCTAGGCAGATGCTAGAACCACTGAGCTCAATCTCTGGCCCTGGCTACAGATTTCTTTATAGTAGCTTTGCTCTCGAAAACTTTTTAAAAATCTTACATTATTGTCTCTAAAACAATAAATATTTTATAGTTATTCTCAGGCCTCAAAAAAAGGAGATCGGATATAGTAATACTTTCAAAAAGATTTTCCCTTAGCATTCCAGCACAGCATAGGAAACCAGACAAACAGTAAGCCCAGGGTCATTTGGTTCAGCTCACACAAATTAAGGTCGCTGTTCCCAAGGGCAACAGACACAAATCAGATCCACACGTTCCAGCTCCATCTGCCAGGGAACTGGAGCTGTCTTGCTTGCTCTACTGCTACCAGAACACTGTCACAACGGAGAGAACCGCTGGCCAGAGATGCAGCCGCCTACTCCTGTCCAGGCTCTCAGGGGCTCAGAACACACTGGCAGTTCTCCATATCCTGCACTGTCCACGCCCACTCTTGACACCTGTGCGCTCTGAACCAGGGATGTGTTCTGCCTGACCCCCAGGTCCAAGCGATGACAGGAAATGACCCAGCACATTATATAAAGTTGATTAAAGAAGACGTGAAGGATGAGCAACTCGGTCAGTTCTCTCAACATGGCACCAGCCCTCAGCAGCATCCAGAGCACACAGCACACAAGCAGTGTATCAACATCACCATCTAATCCCAGAAACTTTCCATCACCCCAAAACGACATTTATACCTCCTCCTCTCCCTGCCCCACTGATGTATCTGTTGTCTCTACAGATCATACTGTACTAGATGTTTTGTCAAGGTAGCACACAACATGTGATAGCTCCTGTCTGGCTTTTGCTTACATGTTTTCAAGGTCCATCCATCTTTTATCAGACAGGAGTACTTTATGCTTGGATGGCCAAAGAATATTCCATAGAGTGGATTTAAAACTTTTATCTAGTCACCCAAGGATAAAATTTGAGCTTTTCCTACCTCTCAGCTCCTGAATATTGATGAACAAGTATTTGCATGGACCGGTGTTCTTTGGGACATGCATAACTAGGAGTGGAACTGCTGGCTCATACGGGTGAAGGGCCTTTTAAAACACAAACTCTTAGTTAACTCTGTAACTAAGTTCATCTTCTTGAGGAAAGATATGCCCATACTGCAATGGGCTGTACCATCTCACACTGCCACCAGCAACCCATGGGAGCTTCCATTTCTCCACATCCACATTTGCCTTCTGGACCACAATCATCCTAATGTGCAGAGTGGCACGCATGTACTTTTGATCTGCGAGTCCTTGCTGACTACTCACATCTGCTCTCGCGCTTACTGACCCCTTGCACAGCTCCGCAGAAGCCTGGACTCTTCAGAGATTCACAAACTCCTTGTCCACCTTCAGCTGAATTGTCTTTTTACTGGTGAGTTGAAAGCTCTCTTTATATATTCTGGATATGTAGCTGTTGTCAGATAAGATTATTTTTAGTGTTTTCCCCCCTTCTATGGGTTGCCTCTTTGCTCTCTTGATAGTATCTTTAAAATATGCATCAAAGATTTTATTTTTGGAGGCAAACTATCCATTTTGCTCTTCTTTAGCACAAACTTTTGGTGTCACTGGTAAGAAACTCTTGTCCAACTCAGTGTTACAAAGTCCTGATTCTGTGTTTTCTTATAAAATGCTTATACTGTTAGCTTCTATGTTTGGATCTCTTATCCCTTTCAAAGTAACTGTGTGGTATGAGCCAAGGGTGTCCCGTCCTCCTTGCTTGCCTGTGGACGTCCAGTTATCCCAAAAGAAGTCCGGAAAATGCACTTTTGTCAACAGCAATGAACCCTAAGAGTGAGAGTTATTTCCAATAATCTATTCTTTTCCACATCTCTGAGTCTATCCTTATGTCACTACCACAGTCTGAATCACTATAGCTTTCCCAAGTGTGAAGTCAGGAAGTATGACAATTTGCTCACCTTAAAGACCATTTGCTGGGCTGGGTCTCTTAGTATCTCCAAATGAATTCAGATTGTCAATTCTGGGAAAAAGGTCTGATAGGACTTCAATAGGGATTGAGTGGAGTATATCACCTGAGAAATACTACACTCTTAAGAATATGCAGCTTCCCAATCTAAAACACATTATAGCTTTCCATTAATTTAGGTCTTCAGTTGTTGTCAATGATGTTTTGTAGTTTATAGTTTTCTGTATGTCTTGCACTCCTTGTATTAAATTTATTCCCAAGTTGCTTATTCTTTTTGGTGCTTTTTAAGTGGAATCACTTAATATTTGTATATAGAAATAAAAACGATTTTGTATGGTGATCTTGACGCCTGTAATCTTGCTCATTTCATCTATTAGTTCTAATAGTTTTTCACAAATTCATAAGAATTTTATGGGAACCATGTCAGTGCAGGGTGATTCATTTTTCAAAAGTATAATTACAGTGTTATGAAGTACTAGAATAGAAATCAGTACAAATGATCTCAAGAAAAATGTTTTCATTATTCAAATGCTCTTTTGAAAGACAAACTCATTCACACATAGTATCACCATACGATAGCTCCTTAAAACAATATCACCATACGATAGCTCCTTAAAACATCCTTCCTGGTTTCTCCAGTGTGATCTACTACGTGTTCTTAGTCATGGAAAAGTAAGAAGCCAATACTTCCTATGCACTGCTTTCAAGGGCATATTTAAAAACTATAAATTTTTATCCAGATAGCTTTCCTAAAACCTGTGCAAGACTAGGACTTGTCTAACAGTCCATACATGCCCTGCCCTCTCCCCCCCTGCTGCCCATCCATGCCAACCAGCACCTTCACTGCTACGTTCATTTTACCCCAACTGCTACGCTTCATTTTACCCCAACTCTTTCTAAAAAGGATTTAAAAGGGTCTTTCAAAGAACAAATATGCAAAAAGATTCATGAGATAGCAAAGGCCATGAAAAGGAAGCAGACACCAATGTGTTTGTTGCAAGAAGCACAGCATTTTCTGTAGAGAAAATGAGGCATCTTCCAAAGGAAGAAATGAAGTAGAAATGCCAGTTCTGCCACCCACCAGCAGCACACACTTGAACGGAATACTCATCCCCTGTCACAAATGGCCACTCGCCCCGCAGATGGCAAATGCCAACCCTGCTCATGAGCAAGGATAGCAGCAGTGAGACTACACCAGCGCCTCTCAAGGCACCTGCCTCACTGCAGTGGTGGGCAGCGCCTGCCCCAGCTCTTCACCCTGGTCTCAGAGGACCTCAAAGCTGCTCTCGCTGCTCACTGGAATTAGCTCTACACTTCCTGGCAGCAGAGACAGTAAAGTAAATGTGATAACTGCCAGAACTGTTATTAAAAAGTCAGACACTTCTCATTCTTTTCGCATGACATTTTTTACTAAAAATAACCTTTCCACTCACTAATAGCTCTATCAGAAAAACTAAGCTGCAATTAGTAACCATTCTGCATTAGAAGGTTTTACAAGAACGAAGCTATATTCTTCACAGATGTTTCTTTATGTTAACTTATAAAAACTGAGGATTGGGCCGGAGGGTTAGCTCAGTGGTTCCGGCACCTGCCTCACAAGCGCAAGGTCCTGAGTTCGATCCCTGGTAACCACATATAATGCTGGGCGTGGAGACTCACGCCCACCAACAATCAACACCACATACCACAATGCCAGGCGTGGTGGCTCACACCTGTAATCCCAGCACTCGGGAGGCAGAGACAGGAGGATTGCTAAGTTCACGGCGGCTTGCCTGGGCACCATAGTGAACCCAGGGCCAGCCTGAACTACAAAGTGAGACCCTGTCTCAAAAAAAAAAAAAAAAAACTGAGGATATCACATTTGGCCAGAAAGACTGTACAGGAATAGGCCCCTGTGTTCTGGTGCAGAGCTTCCAGAATCCTAATCTGATAAATGGTGGCATCACGTTGCAGGCAAGCAGAATGAGCAGGTAATACTGTACTGTGTCCTTTGTCACAGGTACTTGTTTAGCAGAAGAGGACAATGCCAGGGCACAGACAGGTGGAAGGGAAGGTGACCAATCCAGGTCCCCACATATCACAGGACAAGGGGATGCGGGTCTAAGAGCTAGCCATATACGTGCAACTGGCCACTGAACAATTGGACTTCTGTGTGCATACAAAGGGCTAAAGTGCTAACTGTACAGGGCAGAAGAGCGAACCGGCAGCTTTGGGAACTGCTTCACTTGGAGGTGTGACAAAAGAGAAAAAATTCAATCATTAAATGAGGAAAATCCCAACTAGTCTGCAAATAGCTGAGGAAGGTAGGTTTTCACTTGCACCGAGCAGTGTCTGTGAGGGTCTAAAGACAGTAAAAACTCCGTGATGCATGCTGTCACAATCAACAATCTTTACCAAGTGTCCAATGTTGCAGTCTCCAAACTAAACAAGGAAAATATCTGTGGCAGATGTTTTAAATTTTTATTTATTATTATTTTTTTTTGAGACAGGGTCTCGCTTTGTACTTCAGGCTAGCCCTGAGCTCACTATGCAGCCCAGGCAAGCCTTGTACTCAGCAATCCTCCTGCCTCTGCCTCCCGAGTTGCAGATGTTTTTAAAGCAAGCACTGTATGCAGCCTCAACACAGAAGTTAGAAAGCTAACACCAGTGCTACAGCAATGCTCACAGACGTTGCCAGGGCCCACCCTCCATAGCTCAGGCCTCACTCTTCGTGACACCCAAGAGAGGCCTCAGTGGTAGCCCTGGAGGCCAGAATCGCACAATTCAGGGACCACTGGTATGGGGCTCAGCTGACTCCCAAGCATTCTTTAGAATGACAGTTTCAACACATTTCCAAGTACTCCAATATACCCTTATTATTGTATATAATACATATGTAAAAATAAAATTTTATAGAAGACAAAAAAATAAAAATAATTTAAGATATTTAAAACACAAGAATCTTTTAGCTCTTCTTGGAGCAAAGGGACTAGAGTTGCTTTAAAGTCTTTTGTTTTAATTTGGCAATAAAAGCACTAGTCGTAAAGTTCATTTTGTTTCAACAATTTTAAAAGATGAACAAATACTTCACAGGAAGAGCTGTGTTTATCAATTGCATTATTAAGTCAGGTAGATTTATGAAATCAACATATTAATTTTTAAAGTTTATTCTAATGATGGAAAGGTCTTGCAATCAAATAATAAACCCCTACTTTACCTGATGTCAGGTAACTATTCATGAAGACTGAATCGGAAGGTACTTCACTTTTGTGTTTTAAACAACACAATTTAAAAAATCCATTAAGACTTTACTTGATGTCAGGTAACTATTCATGAAGACTAAATCAGAAGATACTTCACTTTTGTGTTTTTAACAACACAATTTTAAAAATCCATTAAGTTATTTGCTCACTCTTTGTTGGAGATCAGCTGTATTCTGAAAGACTGGGTAATAAACAGGTGTGCTAGAAGCTATCTGCTATTATAGAGAAAAGTCAGCAAATGTGAGACACTTTCAATAAAAGAAAAATGTGCGATTCTGCATGAAGTAGCTGGTATCCTCCCCAGAGCCAAAGAGCTCCCCAAGCACTTTCCACATCATCACAATGTAGTATAAAGATTCTACTGTAGTCTGTCCCTGAGGTCCAACCTATAATTTTTCAACTTTAAAATAGTGTGAAAGTGATACACATTCAGTAGAAGCTGCACTTTGAATTTTAAATTTGGTCTTTTCCAGGACTAGTGACACTTGATATGATACTCTTGTGATGCTGAGCAGCAGCACCAGCCAGCCATGACCACAAGGGAAACCACAGAGACTCTAGCGAGCTGTTAAGCACGATGCAAGCTAAGTTACGTGTATTAAATGTATTTTTGATGGGTGATATTTCCAATTTTCAGTGGATTTATGGGGGTGTGATTCTATCCTAAGTCAAGAAGGAGCTGTATTCAGAGAACTGCTTTTCAAACTAGACTGACGGTTACCTGCATTGCACAGGACATGCGCACTCGAGGCTGGGCAGTGCCCACAAAGCTCATCAGCCAGCATGGTGATGGAGCCCTCTGCTCGGGGGATGCTCGATCTCCTCTCCTGAAGCCTCCTTCGGACATAGCCAGGGGTCACAAGTGACACAAGGGTCCGAGTGGAGGCAGCATAGTCAAAAGCCATACACAGCTCCTTTCTGGATGTGTTAGATAAAATATCAAGTAACTGACTCTGCTCGTATCCCAACAGGGGACGCTATGGATTTTCCACGCGTGGAAGACAACAACAGCTTATGCCCTCCTGCTGAGGCTGCTAACTTCCCCGGACATCGCAGAACCCTCTGGAGTAGGAGTGATACAGGAGTGCTCAGCATCTGTGAGGCACTGTGTGAATCTCTAGCTCAGATAGTTCTGTTTCAATGAGAAGCAGCACTCCAACCCTCTCAAGGGACACAGACATCCTATCCCTGTGCAGCTCAGCTTTCAGCAATTGATGAGATGAAAAACAAGCACTGGGTGAAAACCAATGTGGAAGAGGAAATGAGCTGGTAAAAGCTGGGGAGTGCCCAACAAGTACCCACATTCCAGAGAAAATAATTGGGGATACTTAAGAATGAAATAAAAACCTTCATTATTTCATTTTATATACACTATGTTTTCAAACAGCAACTAGACTGTTAGCACCTGAGTACTAAGTTGTTTGGACCCGACCACTTATGGGTTGGAATGGTTTAATATCTCTAGGACTAAGACAAAGTCAAAGAGCCCCAGAAATCTTGGGATTGAACCAGCTGATGTACAGTACGGCTGGGCAAAGCAGAGGGGCACACAGTACTGAGGGCAGGAAAGCTGCTCCCAGACCCAGAGCTGCTATCAACTCTGAAGTCTCCAGATGACCCCACCAGTGGCAGATGGAAGCCAGGCTGGGAGATGCCTGAGGAGCCTGAGCCTGAAGGCGCAACAAGGCCACTTGTCCTCCACACAGGCTTTGGTCCAGCCCATCGAGAGGAGGCTCACAGCTCTCCCAGTTAATGCCAAGTACATGTGAGGAGCCCAGGGGAGCAACAGGGCCCATCTGCACTGCTGTCCCAAAGGCTGACCACGGAAGTGGGATGGCTTTACGCGATCACTCTCCTTTAGGCTCCACAAAGATAACAGTAAACATCCATCATCTGACGGTCATTTCATGCCAAATATACTGAACCAGTTCACCATCTTTACTAAACCACTTAACCCCACAGAAGTTGTACTAAATGCATCCAGTGTTTTAAAGAAGACACTTGGGAATCCTCCAAGAACGTGAGGAGCATCTCCTCTAGGGGAAAAATTCGTAGGTGTCCAATAATGATTTGCTTAAAAGGTAGCATTACTTATGCATACACGAGATTCTTCAACATTCACTCTTCCAACTCTTTCGAGCCCCTCTTCAGCACCTTCCAAGAGCCCTGAGGTGCCCAATCTTCTCCAAGGAGGAGTTTGTTCTTTGGCTTTTTTCTTTCTACAAAGGCTTTTTATTGTAAGAGAACAGCCAATTGCTTGAGCATGTGGAAATCTTAAATCTAGCAGGAAGAAGAAATACAAGTTTCTGGCTATAGTAGCAAAAGTACTAACTAAGAATAGGAATACTAACTCTGCTTTTTATTTAATTTCACAAACTGGTCTAATTAGAATCAGTTTTAAGTAGCATTTATTTTGGAAACAATCAGTTAACATACTAAAGTAGTAACACGAGCAGATTAAATCTAAACATGAAACAAAATGCTACCCCTTATTGATGGTGAGGAGACTTTAGGGATCCTGAACATAGAAAAAACAGGTATAAATATTAAAAGAAAAAGAGGATTTTCTATTAAAACACTGAAGTACAAGCTGCGGGGTACTCTGGTTTACTGAGAACATATTTCCCCTTAAAGCATTCAGTCATTTTAAGCAGAAAGGAAGGTGAAGAAGAGGTAAGGAGTCAGGGCCCCTGGAAGGACCACTGGGGCAGCTGTAAGCTGAGATGGCATGGATGGGTGGAAGGTGCCCAGGATCAGCTTTCCAGACTCCAAGGAGCAGGCAGTGTCACCGTGCTTAAATGACTACGATGTTTAAGGATTTTAAAATTACAAACACTGTACATGAAGCTTGATGTAGCAAACAAAGTGTAAAAAGTAGCAGCACTAAATATACTAAAACGTATTGGCAACTGGATGCAAAAACATAGGAGGCCAGCTGGCTTCTCTCCTGAAGGTAAACACTGACTGAGGGGCAGGTGGGTTTCTGTACAGCAAGCAAGGGCGGTAAAGGGGAGAGAAGGTGGAGGTCCCTTCACCCTGGAGACATACTAACTTCACATAAAAACTTACTTGCCAATATTTTCAGGCAGAGACTGCAGTGAGATGTCATTTACAGAAAGACACGTTAAATTCTGTAATTCAGGAAAGCTTGCAGGCAACCTAGAACAACAACAACAAAAAAATGTTAATTTAAAACATTCAGTACAAGTAGAATGAATAGCATGAATAGAATAAAATTTCTAAATGCTAACTAAAATAGCCTCCTATAAAGCACATTATCAATAGCATGTTTGCCTTATTTTCCTGTAATGTATGGCACTTCTAAGGAAAAAAATCCAAAGACTTTGCCTATCTAATGAAGTGCAGGGGTGTAATAAATATCTCTTCTTTATAGGGTGATGCAAAAATAAATATAAAGAGAGCACATATTCAAGTTGTAAAACCAAAGGAGCTAAAATATATATGACACCTACTAAGTGCTCTTATCGAGAAAGATAAATTAGCTGAGTGTGATGGCTCATGCCTATCATCCCAGCACTTGCGAGGCAGAGGCAGGAAGATTGCCACCAGTTTGAGGCCAGCCTGGTGAGTTCAGGGTCAGCCTGGACTACAAAGCAAGATCCTGTCTCAAAAAAAGAGAAGAAAAGTAAAAAGAAAAAGAAAGAAAAGGAAAGGAAAGAAAGATAAATTGCTGCTGTGTCCAAATAATGAAAATGTTTTACTGGTTAGCAGAAAATAAAGAGAAAATTTCACCAGCCCGTGGGATTATAATAAAATATAGGGCAGCTGTTTAGTCATTTTTCTTCCCACAGTTTATAATACTAGAGCAAAGGAAAGCCTAGGATCGGTCAGCTGGCAGCCAAGCCAGTCGTTACTCTGTTAAAACTTTTTCTTTTAATTCAAGACGTCACTCACTTGAGATAATTACATGTCTCACTGTGTGCTAAACAAAAGCGATTTTCATGTCCCTTAAGCCCTGCAGAAGTCAGACTTCAAAATGCACACCACAGTATGTCTTTCACTGCACATTATTTAAAACTCACAAAGAAATCTTAGTTTTAATATTCCTATGGGGAAGGGAGGAAAATGGTGACTAAAGGCTAAAACATTTTTCTGCATCAGCTATGAGACTCAATATAGACGCGGAAGTCTGCTAAGAAAGACTCCAGAATTAGAAAACTGCCGCTTTTTTCCAGCACAGGAAGACTTCTGTGACAGTCTCTAGATTAAAGTCTTCCATTTTCTTTTTCTAGATTGCTTTTTGGAAAAAAAAAAAAAAAAAATCCTGTTCGATATTTAGTATAGGTTTGTTCCAGACTTTAAAGCCAAATCCAGGCTCTTAAAATTGAGTTACTACCTGGAATGTTTATAATCACTGAAATATGTTCTTAGCGAGAGCTGAAAACAAAGCTAAATTTGGCTTTACTTAAAATTTGAGCCAGGCATGGTGGTTCACGCTTGTAATCCCAGCACTAGGGAGGCAGAGGCAGGAGGATTGCTGAGTTCGAGGCTTGCCTGGGCCTCACAGTGAGCTCAGGGCCAGCCTGAATTACAAAGCAAGACCCTGAATCAAAAAATCAAAAAAAAAATTCTTTTGAAAGAATCAAAATATCTGGTCTACTTGAGTTCTGACAGAGATCACATCTCATTTAATAATTTCACAACTAGCTGAAATACTCTCAGCCATAAAAACAATGTTCTTAATGGCTGGTTGGCTTTCTTACCAACTGTTAAGCACCAGACTGGATCAGTGGGAGGGGAGCAGAGACAGTCAGGAGAATGGACTGAAGTCAGCATCCCTGGCTGCATGACCTTGGTTTCCGCAGCCTCAGAGCCAGTAGCCCAGCTGGTTATAGTGAGGCTATTTCCGACATACGCAGTCCTGAACCTCAGCAGCAGCAACCTAAGGTCCCGAAATGGCTGCATTTACAAAACCTGACAACTATGCACTAGGATGAAAAACCAGTAAAGCCTCGTATGATCTGGGTGTGTCCATTGGACAGTCTTGGGATAATGATGAAGTTGAAAGTTAGCAGCCTCCAGAAAAGGAAAACTGAAGACAAAAAAAAAAAAAAAGATGAAACAACTAAGAGGTTAAAAACACTCAACAGCACTCTTTCCCACCTGGCCTGTCCTCACAGACTGCCTTAACTTAATTCAGTTAAACAGCCAACTTTCTCAGCTCAGGAACACACCTGAGCTGGAGATACAGTGATCAAAGGAGAAATACAAGTAACACCCATTACAGCTGGGAGTCCTGGTCAAAGGGGTGACCCAAGTATATATCTCTAGTGTCTTAAAAACTACAGAGGACGGGGAGGACCAGGAATGGCTCCCTGAAGACGTGTGCAGTGCGAGCTGCATCTTAAGAGAGGCTGAAAATGCTTTAACAGTCCAGGAGAGAGAGGCATGAGATGGCCAACAAGAAGCACCAGAGAGAGGAAAGGCTGGCATGGACGCCTGGCAGCAATATGGTGGATAGGTGGGTTCAGTTACCCCAGGTCGACTGAGGATGCTTGGACAGCACCTCGGAGGCCTCACTTTACCTTTGAGGGATAAGAAGCCACAAAGTTTTCCAGAGAGAATTGTAGGAGGATGGCTAGGAGAGAAGCCATGATTTAAGACGGTCCTGAGTTGGAAAGCAGCGAGATGAACAGATTACTTCTCAGTCATAAATAATAAATGTAACTTGGTCGATGAGATTCAAAAGAAAGCCAGACATTTTTTTTTTTTTTTGCTTTTTGGAGACAGGGTCTCGCTTTGTAGTTCAGGCTGACCCTGAGCTCACTATGGTGCCCAGGCAAGCCGCCGCGAACTCAGCAATCCTCCTGTCTCTGCCTCCCGAGTGCTGAAGCCAGACATTTTTAAAAAAAATATTTATCTCTTGAAAATGAGAAGGTACAGAAAAATTAAATAGGGCATTTATCCAGCACTCCATACCCAAGAAGTCTCAAATAGTCTGAAACGGTTAAGACCCACCCCAAATCCCAGCTCCACTCAACCAGAGGGACAGGAGGGCCTGTCTGCCCAGGCTGCTTACAGATTTGGGGAGCAGCCCTAGAAACAGGCCCACCAGTCCTTGGAGGCCTCGAACGCACACGCCCAGGGCTGCCTCTGCACTGCCACAAGGGCACCAAGCCAGATGCCCCAGCAATGTACCTGTAGGCCAGGCCAGTGGGCTCACACCTAGCCAGGGGCAATAAAACCAAGACCATGGCGCTGCTACTCATCACACCTGGGCATGTACACAGGAAGGCCAGAGCTGGAACGTGTAATACAACAGTGACTGGTGCCTTTATCTGGGGGGATAAACCCAAAGAAATCCCTACAGACACTGCTAAAGTAAGGAAATGATGTTGATAGGTTTCCTTTTGTCTTTATAAAAGAGAGTTACAGTAAAGTTGAGTATAAATTTATAAGCCTAATAATCCTCTGCTTGGATAACTACTGAGTAAGTGTGTATGGGTTTGGAGCTCAGTCTTACCCCACAAGAAGGGGGGATAAATGGGGGCTGGGGAAGCCATTACCATTCTTCTAATTGCTCCAGAAAAGCACTCAGCCCTCAGTGTGCCCTCCTCCATCTCCTCACCCTCTCAGTCCTTCCATCAGCAGCGTTGTGCTTCTCAGTACACATTTACTTCCAGATAAATATCTGGGAAAATCAACTGTTCTCAACAGTGACCCATCTAGGAGCTTCTGAGCAGTGAGCTGGGTGAGAGCCTGCTTGGCCCCATGCTAAGGAGAGAAGGATGGGGAAGGAGTTACCTGGTCAGTGGGTTCCCACTGAAGTCGGCAATCTGCAGGGCTTTGCAGAATGAGATGCTCTCTGGAATCTCGGGGATATCTGCAGGAGTAAGACAGCGCATCGCACGGTTAATATTGTCATTGTTTTCAAGAAAGACCACAGTCAGTGTCTGGAAATCATTACCTCTATTCAAGTGGCAACAGCTGATGAGGTGTTTTTTCTGCTTTTATTCCTGCTTTCCTAACAGAAGATACATTCTTAACAGAACTATTAAAAAGAGTAATCACCACCCAGTCAGAAAGTTCTGCCGCCTTACTAAAGGTACTAATGGAATTCAACTCTAATCCCTATCAGTCATTCATGTTGTTTTCATGTGGCTGTCTCAGTATAAGGTTCTCTAAAGGGGTACATTTTAAATTATGGATTTCCTTCTGATTACAAACATAGGAATTTGGAAAATACTGAAAAACATAAAGAAAATTTAAAATACTAACACTCTTATCACCCAGAAGTGTTTTATTCTGAACTGCATTCTCAGTTGGCATTAACACACACACACACACACACACACACAGAACAAATGCACACACACAGTGTGTATGTAGTTTTGTGAAATACAAACTGGGCTTCTGATAGTTTTCCATTTGAAATTATCAACATTTTTCTCTATCATTTTTTTACATTGTGCCATTTTTATCATCAGGAAAAATATACTACATACCTTTTCAAACTTCATTTAATCAATCCCCTATTGTTGAAGGTAAGCTGTTTCCAAGTTCCTGATGTTGTAATTATATTTATGCCCATTTCAGATTACTTCCTTAGGCTAAATCCTCAGAAGTTGAATTATGCTGTCAAAGGCATTGACATCCTTACAGAACTTGATAAATATTGCTATAACAATTTATACTTCCATCATCCTAGACAAGGTGCCCAATTCAACAAGCACAAATGTTACTTTTAATTCTTTTGTCTCAGTACAAATCCTGAGACCACAGTTCTCAGAGCTTTAAACTATTTATTTATAACATTTAATGTCAAAAATACATTTGTTTTCAGCTATTTACAAGAAGGGCTAAAACAAAAGGTTCTTTTGGTGCAAGGTGGTTTCTCCAATCAGTTCAACAGATGTAAGCTGAGTCAGAACACAATTTTCTAAATAGGTGTGGCCGGAAGGAGGGAAAAATGAGGGGGAGGTGAAGGCCCTGCCCCCACAGCCTCAAATAATGATACATGAAAGCTTTCAGTTATGAGAAGGTCAAAACATATGACTACATGCTGAAATTTACCTCACACTATTACCTGGGTATTTAAGATAGTGAAAAACAAATACTTTACTACCATCCTTACTTCATAAAATGATACATAGATGGATGGGTGGTTTTAGAATAGATTTTTTAAACCCACAAATATTTGTGAGCACTGAGGTACAAATATAGCAGTATCCCTTTTTATAAATATTATTTATCCCCTTAAAAATATATTATTTTAGCCAAGAATGCGGGTATATATCTAAAATCTCAGCACTCTGGGAGGCTGAAGCAGGAGGATCCCAACTTTGAGCCCAATCTGGGAAAATTAGTGATTTAGTGACACCTATCTCAAAATAAAAAAAACAGCTAGGTATATAGGTCAGGTATAGGCAGGTAGGTAGTTAGACAGATAATCTCACCCCAGAAAGTACAGGTGGTATTGAGAAATCAACCAATAACAAATGCTGGTGGGACTGTGGGGAGAAAAGAATCCTTCTCCACTACTTGTAGGAATGTAGACTGGTGCAACCACTGTGGAAATCACTGTGGAGACACCTCAGAAAACTAGGAGTTGGGGGTCTCATTTAACCCTGCTATTCCCCTATAGGTATATATACAAAAGAATGAAAAGAACCATACCACAGTGACATATGTGCACTCCTGTTTATAGCAGCTCAGTTTTTGATAGCTAAATCTTGGAAATAACCCAAATGCCCATCAACAGGAGACTGGATAAAGAAGATGTGTGTTCTTTAAAATAAAATGGAGTACCACTCAGTCATAAAGAATGATAAATCAGAGACACTTACAGCTAAATGGATGCAGCTTGAAGACACAGTCTTTTTTTGGAAACAGGGTCTCACTTTGTTGTTCAGGCTGGCTCTGAGCTCACTGTATAGCCCATGCTAACCTCAAACTCACAGCAATTCTCCTGCCTCTGCCTCCTGAGTGCTAGAATTACAGGCCATGAGCCACCACCTCCAGCATCGTGGTATGTGGTACCAGGAATTGAACTCAGGACCTTGCACTTGTGAGGCAGATGCCAGAACCACTGAGCTAAATTCCCCAGCCTGAGGACATAGTCTTAAATGAAATAAATTAAAACATGTAAGTGTAAATACTATATCATTTCTCTAGTGTGAGAAACTTAAAGTGTAAATGAGGTACAAAATGTACAATAGGTTTTGTGAAATAGGAAGAAAATCTTTAAAGAGGAAGGGGAATGAGGAGCAGGGGAAAGCAAACAAGCGAAAGAAAAATTTGAAGGTAAAAATGAAAAACTAGACACAAAGCTTAAGTATATAAGGGGTGAGGAGCTGAAGAGAAGACAGGACAATGGGAAAAAATGAGAATTAAGATATACCATGTACAGGTATAAATTCTCAATGAGGACGATGATCATAATGTACTCCTAAAATGTACCAATAAACACAAAGAAAGAATTTTTTTTTAAAAGACAGAAGGGCCATAGACAGAATCTAACATGCACTATACAAATCTGTACTAAAACTCAGCCATGCCCATCACCCCAGGGCCTCGCTGTGCTGGAGATGGACAATGGGCAAGCAAGGAGGGCACACCCCATGAGCCAGCCCTGCCCTGCCTACAGCACTGGTAGCCTGGAGGCCCCAGGAAAAGCTCCCTTCCTAGCAGCCCTCTGTCCTGGGAAGAGTCTACATAAGACAAAGACAGGCCTCCCGAGTGCTGAGGCAGAAGACAGAGCCACACGACTCAGTGGCAGTTCTAAATGTTACTCGGGACACTAGAACCATCCCTGAGGCCCAAGGGTATGAGCCAACCAAGGCTGCACCGGTGCGTGGAGACCGCAAGGCTGGAGAGCCGGCCAGACCCAGAGCCCTAGAGGCCCAGGAAGCCATTCCCTCTCTGGCCAACTGGCAGAGCATGCGAGTCAGTGACAGAAATGGAACCAGAACCAAACTCCTCCTTCCACCACACACGTTCTTAACTTGGTCCTTTGCAATATTTGCTCGTAAGATAAGTTTTCAACAAGAAAAGCAAGAGTGTGGTTTAGAGTACTCGACTGCTGGTTTGCTTTAAGGAGATGATGAAAATCTATCAGAAATGAAAGTGGAAGTAGAAAGGAGAGCTACTGCTCGCCTTGCGGTGCGCTGTACTCAGCTAAACTCACACACATGAACGCTAAGCGCAGGTTGGGTTTCCTGCTCTCAACTCCCCGGGTTTTGAAGATCCGTTACAGTGTTAATCTCATAACCACTGATGCTCAATTGACTTCACTGAATCCCAAGCTCACTGGGACTAGGCCGTGTTGTCCTTGCCGGAAAGCGCAGGTGAAAAACTAACACTACTAATCCTCTCCTGAGACAGCAGCTCCTTCGCTGAGCCTTGGTCCACCCCACAGGACAGGTACTGTGGCCACTTCATCAATAAGACAATGGCTTAGTCCAGATCGCTTATTCCCAAGGGAAAACCCTTAGCATTGATGACCGAATGCTCTGCTGGGGACAAATGTGAGGGTTAAGACTAACACATATGGGGGAAAGCTCCTTGGTGAGGTCTGTTCGGCTCATCTCCCTCCCCCCAAATTTTTATTGGAATCCTTTTGCCCCACTCCCTCGACATCCAGTTTCCGAATCCTTTGGATATTCTCCAATTATTTTCCCAATCTTCCTGTCCACTTCTGTCATGACCAGGCCCACTCAGGTCCCAGTCGTAGTGTCCCAGGTGCCCAGTGTGTCCACCACATTCCCATGAGAGCAAGCGCTGTTTCAGTTCTGCACGGTAAGAATGAATCCTCAGGTAACCACAACCCTTTTTGCACAGCGCTAACAGACCAAACTACAAACGCTGCAGAAGTTCTGAGGAGGGACAACATCAGACAAAGAACGACCCTGTTATGCTCTGAGCCGGTTAAGAGCAGAGGAGAAGCCCAGCCACAAAAGTGACACTTGACAGGAAGGACAGCGTGAGCCCTGGGGAGTCCCACAGTCCGCATGAGGTTCCCGTGTCACAGGGCGCTAGATGGAGAAAGGCCAGGAAGATGTCAGCAGCGGGTCTGCCTGTGCCGGGTCGAGCTGTCGGATGAGGGATTCTCCTCTGATGGAAGGGGGTCTGGCGGTCATACATCCAACTCGGGGCTGCTCTAAGGAGAAAAGGGCCACAAACTAGAGAAGTATCATTCATGGGGACAAGGTTTCTGCTGCTGTTTCAATTATCTGAGAAGCAATGATGACTATACCCCAAATAAGCATCTATTTACGTGAAAATATGTGAAATACTTATTACTTAGTATTATTACGTACCTATTATACTAATAGCATCACTAATGAGATTTTTCAATCACTCATTAAAAGTTTGTAGCCTCAAACACCATTTGCCAAGACTGACAAAAATATTTGCCACGAAGGTGCAACAGAAATTTTAAATTCTATCTCCTATTAATTCACACTGCACTCATGCCAGGTAAACTCAATAGTGAAACTGCATTTTCATCTCGGCCATGGACCTGTCATTCAGAGGGAGGAAGACCAGCAACTTCTGGCCAGGCAAGCGTGGGGGCCCTGGAGCCAGAGAAGGCTACAGCAGCCACGACCCAGGGTCAACTGCACCCTGGTCCCCTGGGAAGGTTGATATGAGGCATGACTGCTTAGTGAGGAGCCGGAGCCTCTGCCCAACTGCAGCCCTCACAAAGTGTGGGCACTAGTCATAGGACATGAGGAACGGCCGTCAGGACCATGGCACAGCAGCTCCATTGCTGACAGAGCAACCCAGGCTCCATGGCTACTACGCAGCCTAGGAAGAGAAGCTCCCAGGCAGCTGCTCACATGAAGGCCAAATTCTTCAGCAGAACTGAGGAGAAAATGGGGGTGGGTAGTGGGCTCTGTCCTGGTGGATGAATCCATGTGGAGGAAGTTCAACAGATGTAACAAATGCTTCTCTTTCTGGTCTGTGTGTAGGTTCTTTGGCATCCTTGGCTCCCAGAAGCTCTCACGGGCTATAGAGATCTGGTTGTATGGGGGCCTTATCAACTCTGCTTTACCACAGCCCATATGCAGAAATCCATAGTCAGCCCCAGGTCTGTGAGTCCCAAAGTCTCCTCTAACAGACCACATAGGCAACAATCCCAGCACCACTTGCCAGAGGCCTCTGGAGACAGAAGGCAGCTTTCCCAAGAGAGAGCGGTACCCAAGCAGGAGATTTACAAGGACATTCCTTGCCCTTCCAGGTACTTCTAGTCTTCCCTCAACATCAGTTCTACCACAGCAGGCTGAGACTACCGCATAGGTCTGGTTTGGGTGCTTCTGTAGAAACTCAAGGGATTCCCTACATCCCCAAAATTCTCAAGATGAACCAGGGCACTTCCTGGAACCTATCTCCATTTTAGGGACCCTCCTGTAACAGAGCAAGGTCAGACTGAAGAACTTCTCGACTTCCTCCAAAATATACACAGCACAAGCACTACTGACATGCTGTCACTCCCTTCATGGAGGACTGTAGTCAGGCAGCCTACTTTACCCACCACAGCAGGACAAATCCTTCTGAGCACTGCCATTTCTCCTGTTTCGTGTGAATGGTCTCTCTACTCCTTCTGGGTTCAAGACTATCTCACATTACCAAGTTATAATGCTACATTTCTTCCACTGAAATAGCCATAAAATGTGAAGCAAAACAAAACTTAAATATCTTTGCAGATATTCTGTAAGATTACCCAACTCATGCTGATGTGATCTGGAGACAGAATGTTTAAACACGACTAAAATTCTTAAAGAATTGTGCTTCTTACCTCTATCAATTTCTTTCTTTAACACCTCAGGACACAGCACATGGAACGTTACTTAAGTTGAAAGTGTATTAAAAGGCGTCTGTATGTATTGTATCGACATCATACTGTCTCGTTCAGTGTAGACATGTTTCCTTCTCCTGGGCACCCTGTGCTAAGAACTGTAATATAAGACACAGCAGCAGTGTCTGATGTCAAGTACCATTCTGAACACAACGCACCGAGTTGAATCCTCACAACTCTAAAGAAGGTGCCACAGTCACCTGTTCTTGGAGGGAGGAAACTGAAGCACCAGAAGGGCAAAGATCTTCTCTCAGTGCACACAGGAAGTAGAAGGAGGGTCAGATGAGACCCAAGACCATCTCACCCAGAGTCTGGGTCTGTGCCTAAAGGCTCCAAAGACAGGCTCAAAGGGACTGAAGAGTAAGCGGGACAACCCACCCACTTCCTTTATCTCATTCTTAGCCTTGAATAAGCCAAATGAAAATTCATCTTTTAGGTATTATGAAATAGGAAGAAAACATTCAAAGGAAAAGGAAAAATTGGGGGGGGGCAAAGAAAGGAAAGAAAAAAATTTGATGATTAAAAAATGGAAATAAAGCTTATGTATACAGGGAGGTTGCAGGGAGGGCAGGGGAATGGGAAAAAAGCGAATCAAGACGAATGTGATCATAATGTACATATAAAATGTACTAATAAACTCAAATGGAAAAAAAATTCATCTTCAAGAATGAAATAGGATACTATCATAATAAAGAAGACATTAAAATGAAAACTGTACCCATATAATATGCTTAATCCTTGTAATTTTTGGTTAGAAACAGTATACAAATTAACTATAGCATTTAAGTACACAAAATATTTTATAATTATTTCTTGCTTAATGCATTGACAAAAGCATCTTAAAATTTTTTATTGGATTTTTTATTGGTACATTTTATATACAGTTCACAATCACACACAACACTGGGGAATTTGTACCAGTATATGACACAAGTTAATTCTCATTTTTACCCACATCCCTACCTACCCACAACCCCCACCCCTTATATATATGATCTTCTATTTTCTTTTGGAATCATATTACTTCTTTCCCCTCGTTACACTCCCACATCAAATTCCCTTTGGATATTTCCTATTTTACAAAAACTATCATACATTCTAGAAGCATCTTAAAATCTTAACTCTTCATAAAGGTTCCTAAATTAGACTTCTCATAGTGCCACACCTCATTTGAACATTCTAATTAACAGTGATTATCCATATAACTTTGCCAATAACCAATATTAATAAGTAAAAATAACTATCAATAGCTAATAAATATTTAAAAGTTATTCATTAAATTTCTTTATAACTAATATTAAAAAATCACAACCAATAGCTAGAGGTCTCCTTGAGATCAGACCTATACTATTCCTCGAGTACCACTTGCCCACGTGGACCATAGCAGGCCCTCTGTGGCACTTCCTTCTCAACAGGATTGGAACAGAGGGAGGTTTCCTGGCTTGCAGCCTCCTGTAACTCAGGTAAACTCAGCCACTTGGATCAGCTTCCTCCTCAAAGGGACTTTGGACGCTTTGTCTCATGCCCCTTACAAGTCCACAGAGAGGTGAAATGAGATAATGTACCTGACAACTTGGTTGAGTCCAGAAATGTAGAAGACTGGAAGAAGAGGAAAGCAATCTCCTCTGAACGGGCCAGGCTGGTCTTAAATCTGAGTCACTCTTTATAGCAACTAGTGGGGCCCTCCTCTCGCCCAGGACATGTACTCAGATTGACGGGGGTGGTGTCATGAACTCTGCCGTGTAGAAAGAGGTAGGATGCTAGTCATCAGTATTTGATTTTTGAGAAAGAAATGTGTAACCACATAAGCAGTCAATATCACCAACATTAAGCCAGTCATAAGCAAAAAATAATGTAGCAGAAATAAACGGCCCCATCACAAATAAAGCCAGCCCAGAAGCCGTCCCTAAATGAAGCCCAGGGGTAGAGGTAACGTGACCAGCACCAGCAAGTGCATGCACCAGTGCAGCGATGGCAGCATTGCGATTCCAACACCTCAAGGCTGACTCAAGGGAACAATTAAACCCCTTTTAGGGTTTACTTAGACCTGTGTTACTGGTCTACAAAGAGAAAATGCGCAGAAAGTAACCTTCAGGAAGCCTACTTGGCTTTTCCTTGCACTATTATTATTTTTTTTTTTTTTTTTTTTTTTTTTTTTTTGCTTTTTGGAGACCAGGTACTTCCTGTATCTAGCAATAGCAAAATGATGAAAAGCAAGACATGGAATCACAGAACTTATCCCTCTCCCACACAGCACTGACCGCAGATTACTGTTCTCCTCGCACTAAATGCTCACCCCAGCCAATGCTGGGCTGGCCCACTTGCCCTGTGTCAAGAGTGCACCCCATCACCTCCTTTCTCCACAGAGACGCCATACTGCTTTTCAGCTCAATGTTTCTATTTTCAATGAAACTCAGAAATTGGACCCAACTACCTTTTACTGCTCAGAGAAATGTTCACTGAAATCTGCTGGCTGAGAGCCGCTGTCACCCACCTCAGACACAAACTTACATCGCAGGCAGTAAGAACAGTGGCACAAAGGAGGCCAGGCAAAGTGACGAGCATGTCTCTGAAGAGAGGCACTCCAAGTTAGAACACTTCAAGTAAGAACAGCCGCTACTTCTGAGGCCTGTTGAGGACTGGCACCCTGCCTGGCTTTTACAGGTATCCTTACTTGTCCTTTCCACAAATACTGAGACAGAAGCAGTCTTGTTGGGACTGAGTCACAACCGACTCTGAAACATTAAACTGTCCAAGAACCCCTCTGCTGACAAGTGGAAGAGGGGCCTTGGAATCCCACGCCCTCTCCGAGGAAGGCTGTGAAGTATCAGCTGAGGAGCCGGGAGGCAGGTCTGACAGGCTGCAGATGCGGCAGGAACGCACACAAAGAGAGTAGCAGGCAAGGAATACAAGAGGCTGTCTGGCTGTCCTCCTGGCAGTCTTTCTGGGAGGAGAGGGAGCTACAGGACAGGGAGGGATCCACAGTCGGGGGACCAGGCACCACAGGGGCGGGGAAGTGCACTGCAGAAGCAAAATGACCCAGGCGAGCGTTGTGATGGCCAGGAAGGACCGGCCAGCATCCGAGGGATGCACTGTCGCCTCTGAAAGGACATAGCACTGGTTTGAGAAGCCAGTGCACAGGGAGGATAAAAGTCACTGCCGGGGGGCCGGAGATTTAGCTCAGTGGTTCCGGCGCCAGCCTCACAAGCGCAAGGTCTTGAGTTCGAACCCGGTAACCACATACAATGCTGGGCGTGGAGATTCACGCCCACCAGCCATCAATACCACATACCACAGTGCCGGACGCAGTGGCTCACGCCTGTAATCCCAGTACTTGGTAAGCAGAGACAGGAGGATTGCTGAGTTTGAGGCTTGCCTGGGCTACATAGTGAACTCAGGGCCTTCCTGAACTACAAAAGTAAGACCCTGTCTCAAAAAAAAAAAAAAAAAAAGTCACTGCAGTTCTAGTCTGAGACACAGAGTTCATGGTTGGCAACATGAGAAAAAACGGACAGAATGTGACAGGGTTTCTAATCGGGAAGCCAAATCTATTTACATTTACTTAAAAGGACTGCTGTTTAATCTGGAAGCACATCTTGTCTGGCAGGTTAGAGTCTTGTCCTTTATCAAATGATGGTTGATAGTTTTCCTTATCCAAATAAAAAAACATTCCCAATCTTGGGTCTGACCCCATTTGAACAGTGGCACTGCTCGGCTGACCTGCTCCCGTCTCATGGCAAGGGGCTGTGGTGAGCAGTTCTGCGTGCACTTCAGATAGCTGTCTTCTTCCTTCAGCTTAGGCCGAAACGGCATCTGTGGAGGAGACTCCAGTGAAGGCTGAGAGCAGCCTCACAGCTGCCTTGGACGCGGCCCCAGCAGGACCTCCCACCACTACAGCACCGGGAAGCTGCGTGTGAGGCCCCTAAGCTGCGGACAATGTCGAGGTAACAGCCACATGGAGGGAGCAGCTCTCAACCTGAAATGTAAAACATGCACCCAAGGGAAGAGAGGGCCTGGGAAACTAAGTCTAAGCGCGCAATTCACGTGTGAGTGAAACACACCTTGCACGCACATCTTCAGGTAGCTTCACATGCTATTTTTAGTGAGCCTGTGTTTGGACTGAGATCTTCCACAAGAGGTGGAGTATGGAATTTCCCACTTGTGGGATCATGTTGCTGATGAAAGCATTTGGTTTTGGAGCATTTTGAATTTCAGACTTTCTGCAGAAGCTGTATTTCTGTCATTATCCAAAGAGGTCAAGCAGCTCTCTCTGGAGCTCCACAGGCTTCACCAGGCAGAGCCCTGTGTTTTTCTCTGGACACGCCCATGACAGCTCATGGAAGCAGATTCGCCCCAATACATCACACTCCTGTCCCATTTCCTTATGATCCAAAGATTTCTGCTAAGCCTCTCAGCTTCTTACCATCAGCCTAACAAATCATGGAACCTAGGCAGAGAGTGTATTTTAGCAAGCCTGGTAACTAGCAGGACAGAAGGGATTCAAGCTCGAGGAAAGTACCAAGGTCCAGGGAAAGTTCATTTGAGGGTGTCTGGGTTTTACCTCCTTCAGATTTGAAAAAATGTGAGCCGTCCGAAGCACAGTGGACAGAAGTCTTTCCTCAGAAGGCACCTGGAGGGCAGCCACCGGCATGAGAGAAGACTTGAGCTGGAAACCTTCAGTATCCATCTAGGCAGAGGAGACAGGACAGGAGTCTGGAGCAGAGAACCCGGGCTCAGAGACAGAGACCCCATAAATTGAGTGCAGGCTCGTGGGATGACGAGCACCCACCCACAGAAGAGAAGAACGACAAAATCCCAAAAGCCCTAACAATTCTGGGCAAGAATGGACACTGCATCTATTTGGCAATGTTGCGCAGAGGAGGAAAGGGGAGGAAAGAGGGAGGGCAAGCTGGCACCAAACACAGGATCCTATTATGTTTAAAAATCATGAATCAAGACCTGGCCAGAGATAGAACTCAGAGGCTACAAGGAATAAAAGAGCTCGCAGTGAATAGAACCAGCGTATGAAAAAGACGTTGACGGACTATAGTAAAAAAAAATTACTCAGTATTGTGGCTCTGGGTATTTTCAGTGTATGACTGGTTCATTTAGAATTATTTACTACAAGGGTAAAACCAGGCCCTTGTGTGCCAAACAACTTGGCTGATTAAGACAGATTGAATGTTCTGCTGTGGGCTGCCCAACTCAGTACTGCTTAAAAATATCTGGGATTGTCAAACAAGACTAAATATGAATACATGATCCAGGCCTGCTTTTGCTGCCACAGCTGCTGTTCTGGGTGTACACTAAAAAAAAAAATGCTAAAAGGAGAATTTTTTTCAAATGCATCCATTTATCATAGTCTCCCAAGTATCACAGACTTGCCTGGGAGGCAGCCAGACGTACAGCAACGGAATTCCATGCCGCCCTCCCAGCACACTCGTGGGCTGACCTGCCGGGGCCTCCGCACGGTGCAGAGGGGAAGCCAAGACCAAGAAGGACTCTGTGGAGAAACATGCTTTGTGCAAGTCTTGGAACTTGTACTGGCAAACAAACAAACAAACAAACAAACAAAAAACCTCCCAGCTGAGGTTTTCACCTAATTCTAGCCACAGTTACCAAAATAACCCAACCTTTGTGCCTTAGATTTTCCTTCTCTGCCAAGTTGGCTTAAACACAAATGCTTCTTGCAGTACAAGATGTTGATTCAAAAAAAAAAAAAGTAAAAATATTAAATGTTAGGTTTTATGTAGAATAATATGAAGAAAATATGTGAGCAGTTTAATTTTTTTCTACATTCCTTCTTCTAGCTATAGCTATAGAAATGAAATCTTCCAATGGATGAAACTCAACCTCCCTCCAAATCTTTGCCACTTTCCCTAAGCAACAAGAACCCCTCCTCCTCAGCCTGCAGATTCACCCTAGTAGCCAGGCCAGCTTTCTAGCATGAGTTCTGCAGAGCCCAAGTCTTCTCTTTCTGGTATTACTTTCTAAAGTATCCCTCATCTTTTCACTTAGGATCTATGATTCTCATCTGCTGGGACAAACGTCCCACTAACCCTGCCTCTGCCTATCACACCCCTCACTATGTCCATGTTTGTTAACTGAACGAGTTGTTCAGATTCTAAAATATTCTCTGGGTAACACACATATCAGATGAGAAAGTGCTGGGCTGGGAGTGAACGAACACAGCTTTCCAGACAAGGAGAAGCCATTTGGCCCACGAAAACTAGAAAAACACAGATTCTCAATAGTCACACTGGTCTCTTCGAAGACACAATCATACCCAGGTCTACTTCCGCTACCACAGAGCATCTGAGAGGCTGGGGATCTGTGCACGTGAGCAGACAGAAGAGCCACTGGGATGAGCAAGTCCTGCCAGCCGACTCGGCAGTTCTGGGGTCTGTGCAAGGAACACACATTTTAACAATGTGGGAGACTCAGCTACGCCTCCGAGACATACTGGGGCATTAACTTGACTGGCTACTGGTCCTGACCTATCAGAATCTCCCTGGACCCTCACACCTCAGAGTTCCCAAAAGGTAGACTG
Organism: Thryonomys swinderianus; assembly: GCA_004025085.1. NCBI lineage: Eukaryota > Metazoa > Chordata > Mammalia > Rodentia > Thryonomyidae > Thryonomys > Thryonomys swinderianus. The sequence goes on along the minus strand of PVIC010004328.1, from coordinate 485 downwards.
GTGGGACCTGGCCATTGTTAAAAACAAAACTGAATCTACTTCAGGCAAATGGCTCAGAACCACTGCTCTCGAGGCTCCAGCCATCTTGATGTGCTCTCCAGCAGTCACTCCCTCTGCGATTGGCCTCCATAACACGGCTGTTGATTCTTTTTTTTTTTTTTTGAGACAGGGTCTCGCTTTGTAGTTCAGGCTGGCCCTGAGCTCACTATGGTGCCCAGGCAAGCCGCCGCGAACTCAGCAATCTTCCTGTCTCTGCCTCCCGAGTGCTGGGATGACAGGCGTGAGCTACCATGTCCGGCATTGTGGTATGCGGTGTTGATTGTTGGTGGGCGTGTCTCCACGCCCAGCATTGTATGTGGTTACCGGGGATCGAACTCAGGACCTTGCGCTTGCAAGGCAGGCGCCGGAACCACTGAGCTAACCCTCCGGCCCCGGCTGTTGATTCTTACAGTACAGGAGATCCAACTTTTTTTTTTTTTTTTTTT
>PVIC010004327.1:51697-63403 GCA_004025085.1 Thryonomys swinderianus | reverse complement strand
GGTGTGGGAATGTGATGAGGGGAAGGAATAAATATGATACAGAAAGAAAATAAAAGAGCATGTATAAAGGGGGGAGGAGGGGGGAGTGGGTAGGGATATGGGTAAAAATGAGAATTAACTTGTGGCATATACTGGTACAAATTTCCCAATGTTATATGTGATTTTGAGATGTATATAAATTGTACCAATAAAGAATTTTAAAAAAAGATTCCTTATCACAAAGTTTTACTGGCAAATGTAGTATACACTGTTTATGGCGGAGTAATACTCCATTTTATAGAAAAAACACATCTTCTTTATCCAGTCTCCAGTTGATGGGCATTAGGGTTGTTTCCAAGATTTACCTATCACAAACTGAGCTGCAATGAACATGGGTGCACATATACACTGTGATATGAATCTTTTAATTCTTTCATGTACATACCTAGCAGGGTCAAATGGGATCTCTAATCCTAGTTTTTTTGAGGAATCTCCACACTGGTCTCCATAGTGGTTGCACCAGTCTATATTCCTAACAGTGAACAAGAGTTCCTTTCTCCCCATAGCCTTGCCAGCATTTGTTGTTTGAGTCATTTATATTCAAATGGATGTACCTTCAGGACATTTTCATAAGTGAAATAAATAAATCACAGATCTGTAAATATCATATCTTTTCTCTGGTATGAGAAACGAGTTGTAAATGTGCTCTAGAATATATGGTAGAGATTGTGAAATAGAAAATATTCAAAGTGAAATGGGCTGTAGGGGTAAGTAACAAGGGTAAGAAAAAATATAATGGTAATAAAAAAAGGGAAACGAGACTTATGTATCTAGAGGTGGGGGTTGTAGGATGGGTGGGGGAATAGGGAAAATGAGAATTAAATTGTGTCATATACTGGTACAAATTCTCAATATTGTGTGTGATCCTCATGTGTATATATAATGTACCAATAAAGATGCAAATAAGAAAAGTAATATACAGTGTTAGAATTTGTAGGGGTGGTTTCCTGCTCAGCACAGAGGATGGACCTGGGCAGCTGGTTGGTGGTATGAGAAGCCCAGTTCAACATTTGGTTGGAGGTGTAAGCTCACTTGGCTAGAAGTCACTGGTACCCTCTTAAATCCATGCACTTCATTATGGTAAGTAGTGTTCTGAGAAACAGGAAAGGAAAGAAGGCAGAAAACTCATGCAAATACTTAATAGTAATATCATGAACAAATACACTGCAAAGAAATACTAATGCAGGATTGTACAGAGGGATCTCAACAGGTGTTTAGAAAGTAAATCATTCCAAAGGATGTGCACTACTCTATAGGAATGAGTACTCATTTTAGATATCATTTTAGCAGGCTACTTCAGTAATGTAAGATGCACATTATTAATATTTTACTCAACACAAAAATGTTATTACTTAATATAAGACAGATTTAGAAATTTCAGGAAGAAAAATCTGTAGCTCATTTAATTACATATACATAGGAAACATAAAGCATTGTCAAGAACATTAGTTGTATTAGTAGAAAACCTCCCAAAGTGCTCTATATAAAATCAATATAAAAATCAATTGTAGTTTTTGAATACCAGCAACATATTATTGGAAAATATTGTTTACAAAGAGATATATTTATAAAAGCAACAAAAATATTTTTGGAATGAATAAAGCTATATATCTTCAAATTTTTCTAAGAGTATAAAAATACATTAGAGCCACTGAATAGTGTGTTCATAAAACAGTCAGTCACAAGGTCACACAGATATCCAGCCTTCTGAGTTTAACCTATAGCTACCATGCAACTCCATTGCAATTACAGTAGGATTTGGATGATTTTATGAATTCATTTTAAAATTTAACAATAGAGAACTCCAAGAACAGTCAAACTTTCAGAAGCAAAAGAACACATTCAGGGCTGTTCAAATCCCAGAGTAAGATGCACCATTAGTGTGTAACTGTGGGTGTGCTACCCACTGTGCATGGCCACAGCATGAACCGGGGCCTCAGCAGGCCGTGCACACTCCGATATCTGCCATGTGGGATCACAAGTATGCTCAAGCCACGAAATCACAGCAACAGTAAGAAAACAACACACTGAGGAAAAGGAATTCCCCACGCTATCTGTAACACGATGCCCCATTGCGAGGGAAGTAAAATTCTCCATCTTCACAAAAAAAGCATATTTCTCATCAAGGAAGAAACCAGAATACTCAAAACATATGGCAAGGTCATTTTACTATACCTTAAAAATAAAATGAAGGCCACACAAAGACAGTATCTTACAGACTTCATGATAGTAACAAAAAGCTGTTGCACGTTCCACAGAGAGTGGGGCTGGGGACCCCTTTGCGCGTGTCCCAGACAGGGACACACCCCAATCCGCTCTCCCCCACGGGGCTCTCGTGTTCCGAATCTCAGCACCTTCTCGGGAACGGTAAGCGCTGGTGCTTGTCAGACAACAACCGGCGGGAAACAGTGACCGTTCCTGAGCACTGCGCTCTCCACTGCAAACCACAGGCCAGCTTGGCTCTGGACACAGCCCTCTCCAGGATACCACGCTAGCCCAGCCTCATCAGAATTGCCAGAAACCAAGAAATGCATTATTGAGCGAAAAATCCAATCTCTCTCTGTCACCGTTTTCACAAAAACAAAAAACAAGCAAAACTGAACACTCATGAATACACCATATGTATATATTCTCCTAAATAATGGTTAGTTTTCAAAAGGGGCAACTCTGTTAACTCTGGGAATGAGGGAGGAAGACGGGGTCAAAGGGAAACTCGGATAGTCTTGAAACAGCAGGCAATGTTTCAGACTGCAGTTTCCTGTATAGGTTTAAAGCTGCTCAACTTATTTTGATTTACACTCAGTGTAAAAGTTGTTTTGGGTATAACAAATAATACATAATAGTTACAAGAAAAATGGAACAATTCCAGCTGAGTAAAATTTGACTGTTTCTCTTTATTTCTAGACTATAGGATCGCTTCTCAGCCTTTTGGCTAAGATCAAGTGTAGTATCTACACTATAGGACCTTCTACCCTTTATTGAAGATAGTAAACATCAAACACACATACACACACACAAAACACTCAAAGTGATGTCTCTCCTGGGAATGCTTATTACTAAAAAAACTGACATTTCACAGGATCCTGGATGAGGACAGGTTACTGGAGAATAAATAGAAAACAAATTGCCCCAAATTAAAACAGCAATATTCCCTTTAATTCTTATACAATTTCTACATATTGAAATGGAAGAGACATCCCACAGTACTGAGAGGCAGGTTTAATTCACAAATCTCTCAGGGATTTCAGAGAAGAATGATTTCCTTCATGAATAATATTAACCCTATAGCCTTACTTAGTGGAAGACTGTCTTTTTTTCTGTGTTTTTAAGCTTATAAATGTACAATATGTGATGAATAGCTCATGAATACTTATCTGCTTATTTTTAGATTACCTGCAAGATTTCACTCCCCCTCTGCAACACCTGAGGATTTGGGTGCCAATACTGAGGAAGGACACTGTCTAGGGACTGGACAGTATGGCCATTAGAGGCCAAAGATACAGAAAGGGGTTGTGAAGCAGCCACGTGTGTTTGGCATCATGCTTCAGCTTTGGGAGTTTACTGTCTGATGGGCTTTGAAAACATTCTGCCAAAAAGTTTCTGTCATGAGGCCCTCCTTGTCAGGTTTCCTCCTGTACTCACAGCCTGTCACACAAAGGCCCTGACACAACCACAGAGCAGAAGTTGCCACTTGTGACACCAGGTGGCGGGAGCCTATTCTTTATAGCAAATCTCTTAAGCACAGAACACAAACCAAGCACGACACAGCAGTGTCTCTCTGAAATCTCTAAGAATCTTCAGACTTAATAAAGTGAACTCAGCTGTGTTTTCAGTATGTTAAATCTTTTTGAATAATTTTAAAGTATTTTATTCAAGGGAGTTTCAAGAAAATTAAATTTGGGTACATCATCTCTAAGTAATTGAGTAACGGTCCTCAAAAGTATCTTTTGAGTAACTATTATGAGATTCTTGAGTTTTTTTTAATTGTATTCTTTATTGGTACAATTTGCATACATCTCACACTCACACATAACACTGGGGAATTTGTACCAATATATGACACTGTCAATTCTCATTTTTACCCATATCTCCACCCACACCTCCCCACCCCCTATATACATGCTCTTTTATTTTCTTTCAGGATCATATTTATTCCTTCCTCTCATTACATCCCCACACCAAACTTCCTTTGGAAATTTCCCATTCTGAGAAGATTGTCATACTACTAGAGCTCATTTGCATCTACCGGTGCTCATATCAACGAGAAGATCCAGTATTTGCCTGTCTGTGCTCTATTGATTTCACTCCTTAGCGTGTCCTCCAGGTGCACCCATTTGCACCTAAATAAATCAATCTTGTCATTCTTTATGTCAGAATAGTACTCCATTTTATAAAAAAAAAACCCACATCTTCTTTATCCAGTCTCCAGTTGATGGGCATTTGGGTTGTTTCCAAGATTGAGCTATCACGAACTGAGATGCTATGAACAAGGGTGTACATCTGTCTTTCCACTGAGATTCTTGAGTTTTTAAAGTAACTTTTTAAGTAATTGAGTAACAGTCCTCAAAAATGTGTTGTGAAAAACTTAGATTTTTAAATTTTTCCTACAAGCAAGTATTTAAATTGTGGTAAAAGTAAAATTAAATGAAATATCTCATTTTAATGTACTTGAAAAAAAATTAAACATAATAGAAAAAACAAATGCTTGTCATAAATCTGAAGCAATTTTAAGAAATATGCTTTACATATATTTACATACATAATGATACCAAGCACAGTTTAAAGTTAAATGCAAAAAACTTCAATAATTTTAGATAAGCATGCATTTCTAAATTCACCAGTTCATTTTCTAAATTTAAGATATCACAGAATGTCTACCTATAGCTTTTCATTTTACCTTTTCCTTGTGGTCAATGATGCTTAAGTAATATTCACTTAAAACACCTATTTCAGATGCCAGAAATGTGGCATTTTCCTGGCCACATGTCTATACGTGAATCCATTGACTGTCCTTCCACAGTGGGGAGGTGACTCACTTCAGCCACTCCCCTGCTGTGGGCATCAGTTTGGGGAGCAAAGGCCAGTGCTGCTGTGGAGAAATCTGAAGCAACCTACAGAGGAACTCACCCATGTATGAGCACACACTGAGAAGGAAAATCTAGGCAAAAATATGTCTACCAGAGAAAAGATACGATAGACTTGTACAAATTCTCAATATTGTGTTGATCATGATGTATATATATAATGTACCAATAAAGATTCAAATCATGGATATAGATATATGTCTAAAGGGACATTTTAGGGATAAATTGCTAAGGTTAACAAGTAAGAAAAAAGTCCGGGGTGGGGCATAGGAATGCTTATACTTGCAAGAGAAAACAAGGAAAAAATGCAAAGAACTGATTTCTAGAATAACAGGAAAGGATAAATAATAAAAGGGGACTGCTGTTACCGACTGCTTAACCTACAGACGTGTGTCAGAGGACAGCTCTGGACCAAGCACTGTACCATGGAGGGCCACGCTCCACAGGAAGTGTAACCGGTTGTCAGGAGCCTTTCCCAAGTCTGAAGCTGATGTGGAGGTGTGGGAAGGCAGAGCAGAGGCAAGAAACGGGGCGGGGGGAGAAGCTAGTGTGCGAGAAACCCAGAACAGGAACTATCCAAGACGCCTCCTGAATGCTGAGAACCTGGCCTTTCAGTGCACTGCAGGGAGGGTAAAGGATGGCCTGAGCCGGGTGGGGCGTGGGGTGCACAGGGCTTCTCATTGGTTGGACCAGGGGCCCCTGGATAGCAGCTGAGGAGTGCTGGGCATGTGATGAGATGCTCCGCTCAGAATGCAATGGTGCCTGTGGAAGTGCTGGGGGAAGCAGCCCAGAACTCGAGAAAAGTGGATACATGCACTGGACTTACCAACAAGGAAAAATTATGATTCTGGGCTAAAATGACAAACATTACAATATATTTAATGTCAAAAATGTATTACACAATAAAAAAGTAAAAGTCCATTCGTGTATTAACTAGAATTTAAAGAGAAAAGCTCACCATAAGAGTAAGAGGTGGTTACTGTCACCTGCCGCAGATTTACAACCACATTGTGTGATGTTTTCTTCAGAGGAAATGGCTGGACCTGAGGGAAACACACACAGCTGGAGAATAGGACCAACTTATACTAAGTCAAGAAGTCTGGTCCTCTGAGAAGTGTTTGCTGGCTCTATCTCATGCTTAGTACTCGCTTTCTGAATTTCAAAAGTAACACAGCCTACATTAAAATCATGTTCCACTTTACAGAAATGCCAACAAAACCAAAACATGCTTTTAAAAATTTCAGTAAGACAAACACACACACAACTTACTCTTTGCCAAAAGTAATTATTTTCTATGGTCAGCACTTTTGAACCTGCTAACTGCATTTTCTTCAGAAAAAGATAATTAAAGACTCTGTCATGCTTTAAATGTCTTCATCCTGTTTAAAGTATCTTAAATGTCTTCTGAGACATATCTGCAATTCAGAGGTGCCTTCTCCATGATTATGTTTATTTAAAAAGCTTCCTTGAAAATATTAAGTGAAAATATCACATGAAAGTACAGACCTGAGATTTCACTTCATGCCCAAAAGAATGGCTACATCATGAAATCAACCTGTGACAAACGCTGGGGTGCTGTGCATAGGGGAAGGAGCCCTTCTTCATTTGTGATGATAGTATAAACTGAACAACCAATACAGAAATCAGTATGGAAGTCAGTGCATTCCTTAGAAAACTACATAGAAAAACTCCAGTGCAACCAGCTATTCCCCTTTCAGGTGCCTTCCCAAAAGTTTATGTCATCACACCACATCATACCCATGTTTGCAGCACAACCCCAAACAGCTAAGTCTTGGGAGTGGCCTACATGTACATCAGCAGGCAAACAGACAGAGAGACTGTGGTACTTATACACAATGGCGCACTGCTCTGTCATAAAGAAGGATGAATGAGTCATTTGTAGGAAACCTGATGCACCTAGAGATCATACTATTATGGGAACTGAATCAAACATGGAACCATAAATGCTGTGTGGTCTCTCTCACGTGAAAAACTCAATGCATAAACCCCCTGGGAAAAATGTTACTGTAATCCTGCATGGGTCATGTATCTAGAAGTGTATCTTCATTTAGCACAATAGCCTTATATGTTTTTTGGTCTATTGACCTGGTTGTTAATCTATATGTATGATAATTAACTTTTTTAGGATTTAAGATAAATGAATCCAAGGCTGGCAAAATGAAGATGTGGGAACCAAAGAGGAAAAAAAAATGAATTGGGGTGTGTTGTGTACATGTACCAATTCCCCACAGTGAATGTATTCATCATGTTCTATAAACATGCAATAATAACATTTAGAAAAACAAAAATAACAAAATCAATCATATCATCATGTTGCATTAAACATAGCTCGAACTCGGAGCCCAGGTCCTGCAGCACGTATACAACTGCCCCTGAAGTGAGATGTTTTGCAGGACTCTACAGGTGAAGTCTTCAGTGTAATCTGCAGAAGAAGGTGAGTCCTTATTTAGTGCAGTGATGTAGAAGTAGCTACACAACTTTGCCTTGATCTAAATCTTTATTATTTTAAAACTTAACAGAGCAAATCAATGTCAACTGCATCCTTATATTTTAGTATTTTAAATTTCTTTAAATAAGCAAAAATAGAACCTTCACAGTTTCTGTTATTGGTGTCAGATATCATTCCTACTTTCTAAAAGAACACTTATTTATATGTCACATAAAAATCTCCTGTAAGTCGCATTTATATATGTAAATTGAAATGCTTTAGTTATTTCATTCTTTGGGTTGTATCTTCATTTTCTTAATGGTTTTCATTTACAGAGCAAGTTTCCCATTGCCATACTAGTGCAACTTTTTGTCTTACACTATTGCTGGTGCTTTCAGCACCCTGTCTAAATCACCACTTCCTGACTCAGTTTTACTTTTAACTTTTCAGGCAAAAATCTTCTAGTTTTAGCTCAGATGTTAGGACAACTTTGAGGCACTGTTTGTGTATGTTGGGAAATAGAGCTCTGAGTTCAGTGCTTCACATGTGATTACCCGGTTGTCCCAGTGGCCTTTGTGGGACAAACACTTCTTTCTCAACTGAATGGTCTTGATGGCATTGTCAAAAATCACTGGGTTACAATGCCTGTGTATATAGGGGTGTGGGGGAAGGTAGGGTGAGTAAGGGAGGGGGAAAATGAGAATTAAATTGTGTCATATACTGGTACAAATTCCCAATGTGGAGTGTGATTGTGATGTGCATCTTTAATGTAGCAATAAAATGTACCAATAAAAAATCACTGGGTTATACAAATGGCAGTTTATGGACTATTGGTCTATTTGTTTGGCTTACACGTTTATCTCTGTGACAGCCCCTAACTGCCTTGACTACTGTAGCTCTGATGATATTTAAAATTGACAGTTTGACTTCTACACACCTTGAGGGAGAGATAGTAGAGTGTCAGTATGGGGCCTTTGGACTGAGCTACAGTCTCAGTCCTTTAATTTTTGCTTTTAATTTGAGGCAGAGTTGCACTCACTAGCTTAGCGAGACTGGACTTGAGATGTCAGAGTGCCAGGATTCCACCACATCCCACCAGCCCATATGGAGTGTGTTTTCCATTTTCAAGATGGTTTTGCTAGTTGTTTTCCATCTGAGACCTCAATTTACCTTATTAATCTCTGATAAGATAGCTGGGATTTTGAAGGCTTGCAATGACTGTTATATTAATAAAATTAACAGTTCACTACACGAACACGAAATGTCTCTGTTTAGATCTTCCAACAACTGTCTTCAGTTTTCAATATACTGTGTAACTCTTGTAGTACTTTCCCTGCATTTTCTATGAGTTTTATTCTTGCTATCTGTGTTACTGTGAAACAGAATAGTTTTCCTAATTTTGGAGCATTCATTGCCATTGCATAAAAGCACAGTAACTTTCACCCCAATTTAGTTTCTGTAGAGCTGACAGACCCTCTAATAGTTCTCTAGCACTTTGAGTAGCTTCCCTTGGATTGGCTGCATGTAAGATCCTATGAGTTACAAAAGGGTCATGTTTTCCTTGAACGTTGGTGCTGATTCCTTCCACCAAAACAGTCAATGTCTCTGTCTCATTCCTCTTAATAGAGAGAAAGCCTCCATCTCTCCAATGAATATCAGTTCTCCCAGGTACACTTCTCTGGTTGAGAGTGCCCCTTTCTACTCTGAGGGTTTTCTTTTAGTTTCTTTTGAATCATGAAAGGCTGCCAGTTTTCGTGAGATGCTTTCCCTACACACATCGAAAAGCAAACACAGTTTTTATCTTATATTTAATTAGCATGGCACATTATACTATTTGACCTACTGATACTAAACCCAATTTGCATTTCTGGGCTATGCCTATTTTTAATGATGCATAATTCGTGGTATCCATGCCAGATGTGTTTTTATTCATGCTCTGTAAAGATTTCTATCTACATCTTTTTAAGGGACATCAATCTATAGTTTTCTTTGTTCTTTTTGCTTGATTTTGCCCCTGAAAAATCCTGGCTTTATAAAATGAATAGAAAAGGAGCCTTCTCACTTCTAATCTTTAGAAAAGCTAATAAAAATGAGCATAAATTTTCTGAATGTTTGGTAGAATTCACCAGAAATCTTGGATTTCTCTGTAGGAAGTTTTGTGATTACCAATTTTATCTGTATTTTTCATATTTTCTATTTTTTCCTGAGTCAGTTTTGATAATAAGTATGTAACAATGTGGTTTTTTCATGTAAGTTGGTTAATCCGTTAGTATGCAGTTGGCTATAATATTCCACCATACACTTTTTATTTAGTATTTTATGGCCAGCAGTGATATCTTTGCTTTTGTTTCTGATTTCAGTAATTTCAACTTCCTTCTTTCTCTCTCTCTCTTCTTTTTTACATTAACCTAACTAGATATTCATAATTTTTACTGAACATTCCAAAGAACAAACTATTTGGTGTTTTTTTTTTCCTAGTGATTTTTTTTTTGAGATACTGTCTCACTTTGTAGTTCAGGCTGGCCCTGAGCTCACTATGTAGCCCAGGCAAGCCTGGAACTCAGCAATCCTCCTGACTCTGCCTCCTGAGTGCTGGGATGACAGGCGTGAGCCACCATGTCTGGCACTGTGGTAGTGGTATGTGGTATTGATGGCTGCTGGGCATGAGTCACCATGCCCAGCACTGTATGTGGTTACCAGGATCGAACTCAGGGCCTTGCGCTTGCGAGGCAGGCGTTGGAACCACTGAGTTAAATCTCCAAACCCCTAGTGATTTTTTCTTTTTCAAAAAACTTCCCTTCTTTCTGTTCGAATAATAGACTTTCTTTTTTGTTGTTCTGTCATCACTTTGTTTTATAACCTCTTATCCATTTTCATGGTAGAAGTTCAATGAACTGCGGTTGTTCTGCCTTTTTAAGACATGGTTTGTGACCCAGAAGGTCACTTTCTGGCTCTCATTTCCCACCTATTAGATTCCTGTTGCGCTTTCATCATGTTGCTTTCGCCTTCTCTTAACTGTTTTCTAACCAGATGATCCCCACCTGTGTATGCTCCCAGCCTCATGTCTTTCCTTTCCCACTCACAGGTCATCTCCTTTCCCAGGGAGGGTTGCAAGATGTCTGTGGTCACAAGCTGCTCTTATTCCTAAGCCACAGCACCTGCTTCTCCTGCAGCGGCACATGCACTGAGTGGCTGTGGAGGCAGTGGACATGGTGAGGGCCGTGAGCACGTGCTCAGTGGGGTCCTGGGAGCAACACACGTTGAGCACGGACAGGACAGGAACAAGCACATCCCCAGGGCACTGGACACAAACCCACACCACTCCAGGTCTCCACAATGGATTTAACACCACTTAATGGGTTTAACACCCCCCTTCATGCAGGCACCTACCAACCCAGGAGCTGGGACCCAGCCAAGCCACACACAGACTTATGACACACAGAAACAATGAGGCAGCAAATGTGTGTTGCTTATGGCACCCCAGTTCCAGAGATTTTTCAGGTAATAGAAGACTCATGCAGCCCACAAATACATACTATACATACGTGCAGACACCTGCTTTATACAAAATATTCACTTGTCTTAGAAAGACAGTTTTATCATGTGATTGAAGTTTGACAGAAAGGGCCAGAGTTGGAGAGTTGGTGGTGGTAGTTATGAGTGATCAAGTCCTCTTTCTCTGAGCCAAGGACATGTATTTTCTGTGAGCCTCACTGAATTCACCCAGGCTAACAAGTATACAAACAGTAGAGGCAGGCCTCTTGTGGTTCCTGAAATTCCATCTGCACCTGTGTAGGGTTTCCTTTGTGTTCGTTAGTGCCAGATGTTTATCATTAGAAGTTTAGTTTGATATACTTTAAGCCTCAAATTTCCTTTTGGTCATATTGGTACTCTCTCTATTGCTCCTTTCATTTTATTTGGAGTACTTCTAGTCACATAATTATTTTTGTACATCCAATTTATTTATAGTTACTTTCTATTTTCTTAAGATGAAATCTGGCTAAGTAATTCTCAAATATTTTCAGTATGTACTCATGGCTACCTGAGTCCATTTAGCTTCATAACACATCATTCATATTATGTATTCAAATATGTTCTTCATCCTTTTTCCTAGAGTTGCTATTAAGGTAGATA